>OY294023.1:2049878-2117502 GCA_958510785.1 Exephanes ischioxanthus
CCTGTCAGCAGACATCCAGTACTCATTTCGAAATAGAAAAATCTTAAACACTGACAGAAAATTGCATTTACAGAAAGTTGCAACGTTTAGAAGGTACCCCACAAATCGTTTTAAGACACAGAGATATTCCGGACATACGGAAAATGAGAAATTCTATTCATTTGTATTGTTTGAGTTAATTTCATACGCTTTAATAATTTTTGCAACGAAAGGAATTTTTATTTTAAAGCTGAAACTTTCAAAGACGAATTTTAATATGTCCTTGGAAAAATTCGTTCAGTGGATAGGTGTTCATATGTGAAATGTACTCTTCAACGGGCCCAAACATAAAATATTCCTTGCATTATGCAAGTTATCGACTCTCAGAATTCATTGCGCTGTTGGGAACACTTCGATAACTTTTGCAACGAAAGGAATATTCTTATGCTAGGTCTTTCGAAGACTAATCCATCAAGATTCACTCTTTGATAATTTTTGCAACAAAAGGAATATTTTTAAGCGAGTTGTTTCGAAGACTTCAATAGATTAGTCTTTCGAGGAGTTCTTTCAAAGACTAATCTTAATAGATTGGTCTTCGAAAGACCTAGCTTAAGAATATTCCTTTCGTTGCACAAGTTATCGAAGAGTAAATCTTAATAGATTAGTCTTCGAAATACCTATCTTAAGAATATCCCTTTCGCTGCACAAGTTATCGAAGAGTGAATCTTAATAGATTAGTCTTCGAGAGTCCAACCTTAAGAATATTCCTTTCGTTGCAAAAGTTATCGAAGAGTGAAACTTAATAGATTAGCCTTCGAAAGACCTAGCTTAAGAATATTCCTTTCGTTGCACAATGTAACAGTACGGCGTTGCGGGTATAAACGATTCGAGTGAACGTTGATGTACATTGTAATTACTAGTTTATTAGTCGTAGCAATGAGATTCGGGAGAGTAACGGAGAGTGTACCGGGCGGGAGCTCGAGCTGGACTGATGAAGCGGGCGTGAAGCTGAGGGCTTCGCGCTCGCTGTTACAAAGGAATAATGAATCGCAGAGTGTTTAGTCTAACTGATAAGTGGCCGCTCGCGGCGGTCCGGATGCGCGATAGCCTTAAGGGCTTCTTTGAAGAGCGCATCGAACGGAAACTCCGTATCGATACGCTCGAATAAATATTCGAAGTCGAAAGAATAAAATTGTTAGGCTGCGGCTGTTACACTCCCCCTCTGGGAGGAAACGATGCCTCCGCATCGGATATTATAATTTTTACATTTGACATAATCTGTTAAGTGTAACTCGATATAATTAAAAAAGAAAGTTATTTTGGTTTTTGTTGATTTTCTAAAATATTTTCATTTTTGTGTAAGTTGTGTAATGTTTTTCGAATATGTGTTTTGGTTGTTATTTGTTCATGATTGTTGATTGTTGATTATTAAAGAAGTAAAGCTCCTGGTTGTTGATTGTTGAAGACGTAGAGCGTCTGGTTGTTGTTTGGATTGATTTGGAGGATTATCCTTTGGTTCTGAAGTTGATTTGCGGTACAATCCTGTGGTTTTTACATAGTTGGTGGTTGTTGATATCTGTAACTGAGTAAACTTTTAGTTGTTCGTGTTAGTGGGAATGGTTTAGTTAAATTGGATGGGTTTAAATTTGGTGTTAAAAATGGTTAAGAAAAATTGAAATGTTGTCCTGTTTCGTTCGGTTGGTGAAGTTCCATATTTGTTTTTCCAAAAATTTTATCCCGTTTCGGTAAATTTGTCCATATTTGATGGATTTCGGTTTCTCCTTGGTTGTATTTCGTTTTTATATTTCCTGGTATTTCTGTTATAAATTTCGAATTTTGATGATATTGTGCCTGTAACATTCTAAGTTCTGATTAGTGGTGGTTAGGGGGTTAGGTATGTTATTTGGAAGTGGTTTGTTGGTGAAAGATGGAAGTTGTTTCTGGAAATGGGTAAAATGATTAACACGAATATTTATGGTATATAAAAAAAACGGGTACATTACGTTTCGGCGCGACCGCTTCGGCGCGACCGTTTTGGCGCCAGTTGTCTTGGCGCCGAGACGTTTCGGCGCTAAGACTTTTTGGCACAACCGTTTCGGCGCCGGGACGTTTCGACACCAGGACGTTTCGGCACCCGGATCTTTTGGCGCCAGGACATTTTGACTCGACCATTTTAGCGCAGCGCCAAGACATTTCGGCGCTTTGACGTTTTGGCGCCAGTACATTTCAGCACCAGGACACACACATGCGCATCTACAATTGTCTACACATATATACTCTTTCGTTACCACGCACACGCACACGCACACGCACACGCACACGCACACGCACACGCACACGCACACGCACACGCACACGCACACGCACACGCACACGCGCACGCACACGCGCACGCACACGCACACGCGCACGCACACGCAACTTCCCTTCTCTTTTCTTCTAGCTCTTTCATCCACTCCTCTCCCTCTCCGCTCGCATCCGAAATCTCTCTTACTCTCTCACCTATCGGCCTATCTACTTCCCCTCCTGCTCTACACCTATCCATTACGTGTTCTCACGTTTCGATTTCTCCCTCACACATTCTACATCTCCTCTGTTCTTCCGATTTCCAATACTCTACTTCTCTCATCTCGTTTCCTAGCCTGAACCTGGCTATTCTTTTACTCCTTTCCTCCTTCCACTTCGATCTCAAATATTGCGGTATTCCTTCAGTCCCACTTCTCTGTACCATCTGTTACATTTTGACTCTCGTATTCGTTCCCATCTTTCTCTCTCCTGATCCCTTCTGTCTTCTTTCTCCACTTCCTCGTACTCTGTCTCCCTTTGTCTCTCCTCTCCTCCGTTCCGTCTTCTCGCTTCTCGTCTTCCTTGTTCCCACTTCGACTCTCTGTCTCGTCCACTTCCCTCTCTCTCTCTTTTATCTCTTCTAGGCATTCTCTCGCTAGCTCGCTTCCTTCACCTTTCCTCAATTTCTCTTCATATCTCCATGCCCTTCTGCATGCTCTTGTCCTCAGCTTGTCTCTCTTTGTCTCTTCGCTTACCATGTATCCCGGCGTTTGTCAGTCTACTCCCATCGTCCATCTCAGAAATCTCTCCTGCATTCCTTCCAACTCTCTCCTTTCTCCCTATCCCCATATTTCCGCGCCATATCCCATTACCGTCCACACCAGCGTGTCAAACAGCCAAACTCTCCTTTCCCAATTCTTCTCACATTTCCTTTTGCCTATTCCCAAGGCCTGTTTCATCACCGCTCCTGCTTTCTTCGCTCTGTCCTTTATGTGTGCTTCCTGTCCTCCGTTTTTCTTGAACACGTACCCCAGATACTTAAACTCTTTGACTTCCTCTATCTTCTTGCCTCTCCATCTCCAGTCCACGTCCTTACTCCTTCCTCCCCCTCTTCTAAATCTCACGATCTTCGATTTTCATACGTTTAGCTCCAGCTTTTTATTTTCAAAATACTTCTCCAGTCTCCTTATCATGCTCTTCATTTCCTCTTCGTTTCTTGCCAACACCACCACGTCGTCCGCACAAGCCAACGAGCATATCCTTCTCTCTCTCACCTTCACTCCGCCCCATCTTCCTTTTCCCAATTCTTTCTCCATATCGGCCGTCATCAGGTTGAACAGAATTGGGCTCATCGGGCAACCCTGCCTGACCCCTCTTCCGGTCCAAAAGCTCTCTCCTGCCTCCCCTCCGACTTTCACTCTGCTCTTCGTCTCTCTGTAGACCTCCTCCACTCTCTCTCTGAGTCCTTTCCTTACGCCTCTTCTCTCCAGCGCCTCCATCATTTTCCTTCTGTCCACCGAGTCGAACGCCGCCTTCAGGTCTATAAACAGCGCTACGACCTTACCCTTCTCTTCCCTCAATTGTCTGTTTACTATGTAGTTCAGGACATAGATATTGTCTATCGTCCCTACTCCTCTCCTGAATCCTGTTTGGTTTGGTGGTATCATCCTTCTTTCCTCCGCTTCCTCCTCCAATCTTCTCGCCAATACCGTCGTGTATATCTTGTATAACGACGGCATTAGCGTAACTCCTCTGTATTCATCTACTTTCTTTCCGCTTCCTTTCTTGACTATTGGGGCTATTATCCACTCCATCCAATTTTCCGGCCATCCGTCACCTCTCCATACCCTCGTACATATTTCCCATGCTACCTCTATCGCCTTTTCTCCCCCACACTTCCACGCCTCGTTCGGTATTTCATCAATTCCCATCGCTTTCTCTTCTTTCAGCTTTTTCACCGTCTTCTGGATTTCTTCTCTTCTTATATCTTCTTCTTCTCCCTCTCTTCTTGACTCTTCCGTTCCCATCCCTACTCGCCTCTCCACTCCTCCTATCAGGCTCATGAAATACCTTTTCCATTCCTCTTTTTGTATTCCTTATTCTATTTTCTTTCTTTCCTTCCTTCCTCTGTTTATAATCTCCCATACCTTATTTTCCGTTTTCGCCTCCGCTATTTCCATTACCGTTCTCTCCTGCTCCTCTTTTTTCTTTCGAGCACTCAGCCTCTGGCATTCTCTCTTTCTTTCCCGGTATGCTTCCTTCGTGCCTTCGTTTTTCCTCCATATCCTCAGCGGCTGCACCCAATATGATCCCTATAAAAATATCCTGATCAAAAATATCCCGCAAAAAATATCCTCTTTACAAAATATCCACTGCAAAAAATATCCTCTATAAAATTATCCAGACACAAACCACCGGGCTCAGGTGTATTCAACAATATTAACAGTACAACAATCTTAAAAGTATAAACGTGTATTTAACAATATATGTTGCTACAAAAAAAGAGAACGCGTTTAATAATATTAACAGTATAAACGTGATTTAGAAATACGCGCTGCCACGAAAAAAGAAGAATAAATAAATGAATGAATAAATAAATAAATAAATGAATTCTTGGATTACAATTACAATTGCGTGTTATGAGCGATACCGCTTAGATAATCGAGTATGGAACGACTGTCGTAACTCTCGACAACACGCCGAATACGCTGAACACGCTGATTCTCTCCTCTACCTCCTCTCCCCTCTGTTCTCTTCTCTCTACCTCCTCCAGTCTTTTTTCCAGTCCTGTCATTCTCTTTGCCAACTCTTCTCTCTCTCTTCTGCCTCTCTCCTCTCCCCTTCTCATTTCCTCGCTCATCCTTCCTATCTCCTCTCCCACCTCTCTTCCCTGTCCTTTCACATCTTGTCTCAGCTCCCGTAGTTCTTTTTTGAATTCTTCTCTCATTTCCTTTATCAGCCTTTCCACACTCGATTCCTCTTCCACCTTCCTCTGTGGGGACCTCTGCACTTTTTTGCTCTTCTGGAAGATCTCAGCTTCCTCTTCTTCTTTTCCTTGCTTTTTTTCCTCCATTTGCTCTCTTTTTCTTTTCCACAGCTCATTCAGCTCCACTATCGAGCCCACGCTCGCACTTCTCTCTCTCTCTTCAATCTTTCCGCATTCGACGGTCTTCCTCTACCCTTCACTTCCTCGTCTTCTCTGTCTCCTGTTTCGACCATGTCTTCTCCTTTCTTTGATTTGCTTCTATTCCGCTCGTCTCTTTCACTTACTTGTTCTGTTCGCGCGTCACTCTAGCTCGCCACTCCCTACTCTTTCTCTCTCTGCTTCTGACTTACCGTCTCCCACTCACTCGCCGCTTATCCTCTGCTCCTACTGCTGTCGCTACATGTCTACCTGTCACTCTATCCTCTGTCTCCCTCTTACCTTATTTTCTCT
The DNA here is from genome assembly GCA_958510785.1 of Exephanes ischioxanthus. Taxonomy (NCBI): domain Eukaryota; kingdom Metazoa; phylum Arthropoda; class Insecta; order Hymenoptera; family Ichneumonidae; genus Exephanes; species Exephanes ischioxanthus. The sequence goes on from OY294023.1 coordinate 2,055,580, forward strand.
TTCTTTCTTTCCTAACCTCTACTTTTGCCTCTACTTTCTTTACTGTTTTTCACTCTATCTGCCTTTTCCCCTCTTCACTTTATTATTTCCCCTGTTTCCCTATCCTGCTCGCTACTCTTTCCTTCCTCTCACACTCTCTCCGTTCACTCTTATTACTCCTACCTTTACTTTCCACGCACGCTTCTGACACACGTCGCTCTCCTTTCACACCGAAACGGAACGCCTGGAATAATAATAATAATAATAATAATAATAATAATAATAATAATAATAATAATAATAATAATAATAATAATAATAATAATAATAATAATAATAATAATAATAATAATAATAATAATAATAATAATAATAATAATAATAATAATAATGATAATAAAAGTCGGGAGACGTCTCCGGCCGTGTCACAAACGCTTTTCAAGTGCACCTACCAAGTCCCTATGTGACACGGCCGGAGACGTCTCCCGACTTTTATTATCATTGTTATTATTATTATTATTATTATTATTGCAGATATTGATGGACAAAAAATAGAGGGAGTTTCCGTGATAAAATTAATATTGTATCGTTAATTATTTCAATCTTTTTTAAAGGTTTTTTTAAAGTCGTTTTCATTTTCTTGCATTTTTTTTTTTTTTTTTCAAGCTATTGTTATTCCCATTATACCAGTTTGCGATTTTTCCCGGTGGGTTCCGATCGAAGCAGCCGCGGCTGATCCTTCTGTCACTAGTTGAAATACTGTTATTCAGAGGTTAAATTAATGAAAAACAACCGCTCGATTGCCCTTGCATCAGTTGAACTATGGTTATCCCGCGGTTAAATCGACGAAGAACAACCGTTTGATACTCCTCGGATCAGTTGAACTGCGGTTTTTCAGCGGTTAATTCACCTTAAAACAACCGCTGCGTTTTTCAATAGCCTTTGTCAATGGTAAAATAGCGGTTAAAATGTAAGAAAAGAACAGCCGACGGTCTTATTTGAGCGGTCAGTCCTTCGTAAAAACGTGGTTGAACCGTTGAATTAAACCGCATCGCTCTAGAGACGCTGGTCGGGATCGAATGAAACCATCGCAAGAGGCGCTGCCGTCGGTTGTTATGAAGTTATTAGCGGGTCGAAAAAATTCCCAGATGAACCAGTTAAAGTTGCGGTTAATAACCGGTTAAAAAGTCGGTTGCACGTACCGACAGGGTACCTGCGACAGAAGGCAAGTACCCGCGAATTCAACCTTCACGTACGGGAGTCTCACGCCGAGCGTGACTACACAGGCCGGAGGCCCGCGACCTGAGATTTAAAAATACAAATTTCGAATAACAATAACACACTATATTGACGATACAAATATTATTTTACAAACTACAATATCATGAACATTACTCTTGAAAGACTAATTTTCCGACTTTTCATATCATCAATATTTTTTTGAGATCGCATAGTGATTTTTTTACCGCAATGTAAGTACTCGCTGAGCGAGGATTCCATGCGAAAAGCGTTAAATATTAAGTCAAACAGGCGTGCAACATGTTTTTTTCGTCTCTACAATTAGCCATTGCCCTCGTTGAAGTCGAATCGTCCGTCACCGATGAGAAACAAGATCGGATTTTCAGAAATCGTACGGAAATAATAACACACGAAATTTCTGCTGATTTATTTCACAAAAAATAATCAATCGCCTAACACGTCTTTAGAAAGCATTATTCACAAACGAAGCTTATGTCGAGCGTGTTTAGTGGAAATTGAAATCGACTTAATACTGCGGTATAAAAAAATATCTGGTAGTTTGTGTCACAAAACTCGAGAGTACATTCGGAGATGTTAGGAAGGAAGAATTTTTTTTTATTTATGTTTGAGACGAGTTTGTTAATAAATTTATTTATTATAATATTGCATTTACAAGGGGTGCCATAGGGGACAGCGGGGCAAAATGGGACAGTGGGGCAAAACGGGACAGTGAGGGCAACACTCAATGTTCCAATAATTTTTGGATGCCCCATTTTGTCCCAACGATACATCTGGATTTTCAACCCTGTTTTGCCCCACGGGCCACCATTGCCACCATCCAAGAGTTATTGGAAAATTGCGTTTTGTCTCATTACCCCGTTTTGCCCCACTGTGCCATTTTGCCCTGCTCTCCCCTACGTCACTGAAGGGTCATTCAGCTTTAAACTATTGGGCACTAGCCGAAGGAACAATCTTCCTTTCCCACATACGTTCCATGCCTCGACAGTATACGACTAGAACTGTGGATAAAAAAAGCGAGGGGAAAAAAGTAATACCAACAAAACAAAATAAAAATAAAACTAATTTATTTATTTAATAGGATTTAACATTATAAGAATATCCTTAAGGCTAGAGACTGATACAGAACAGAAATTAACCAAAATTGTCTAATACACAGCGATGAAGCGTGTCCATTAGCGATGATATATAACATTTTTTTAAAACTTGTAGGTCGTCCACGACTCCTTATGACATCACTTTATAAAAGAATGACTTTTTACTTTAGAAATGCATTTTCCTTTTAAATGAAAATAAATAATTATGATATCCCGCTATCGTCTCGACTGTTCTGCACGATCATCAACGATTTTTATTTTTTTTCCAAAAGTATTGCCGACAAAAGTTGTGACGTGGCACGTCACAAGTTCTTCCCGCTGCCTGGCTCGGAGTCCCACCACTCACCTAGGGAAAAACTACAATTAGGACTACAATTTAAGCAACGAATTTTACCATTGTTAACCCCCTCCCCTGACTGACCTTCATCCCCTACCACCCCGTCAGACCTCATACTTACTCATCGAAGGCCCCGTCAGCCTCCGATGCACCCACCGAAGACCCAGCGCAGCCACCGAAGACCCATCGCAGACACCGAAGACCCATCGCAGACACCAAAGATCCATCGCAGCCATCGAAGACCAACCTGGAGGGAAATTGACCCCCTGCGAAGCCTGACCGACCCCGAACAACCTAAACAGCCAACAATTTAAGACGCAGGAAGACCTATCAAGCACTAACCTGCAAACCTGAAGACCGTCCAAAATGCCAGTCCGACCCCGACAGCCCCGGGAAAAATTCCGACGAGTCGGAGCATCCTTCCCGACTCGTCCACAGGCACTGAAGAACCCGGCGACACCCTCTCGGCTCGGATTGCCGAGTGTAAACCGACGAGGTGTGTCGCCCGGGTAAACACTAAATTCAGCACGCGATTTGTCAAGGGAGACACTTCGCCGACGCGCCGCATGGAACCGCCACCTCCCGTCGCCAAGAACTGCTCGTCGATCGATGGGCAAATCGATGACGAGGATGCGCGCGCCGAACGTCGCGACGAGTCTTCCGTCGCGACGAAATATTCGCACGGCCGCGCGGCCAATCCCGACGCCCACCAGCAGCCAGTCCCGAAATCCACCAATCGGAATCCGCCAACCGTACGCCCACTTGCAAGACCGACCCTAAGGTCGGAGAAGAAGCCGGAAGCAGCGAGGCTGACATCACTTCGAGCCCAGGCGTGTGAAAGACGAGTGTGTGTGATCAGAGCGAAAGTATAAAGGACATTTTAAGACGACTCGGCTGTCCCCGTCGAGAGCAAGACTCCTTCCCGGAGAGTACAGACGATAAGCCATTCCCCAGGTTACGATTTTGGACCATTACGGAGAATTATAACGACCAGGCAAATCGAGGAAAATTGAGAGGAATATTGTGCGAAATATGGGACGGTTTTGTAACCGATATTTTACGAGTGACCAGGTTGCGTGAGTAGCGCATAAGTTTTCCCCCGCCTGCCCCTTTCTCGATTTTTCCCATCTTCCCGACCCCTGAACATTTACCCGTGCCCTCTTTTTCGGTAATTGTAAGCGTTTTTATTGTGACTTTTTCGACCGTCGAGTACCGGCCGCCACGTGCGCCGACATTTCTGAGTTATTCAAACACGTGCGCGTGAGTGGTGGTATTCTCGGGATTTTTCCGCGTGCGTTCCTATAAGTTATTATTATTTTTCCCCGTTCCCCGAGACGCATTTTTGCGAGTATTTACCGATTTTCATTATTGTAATTTTTACCAGTTTGTGTGCCGAGGTAATTTGTCAAGAAGCCCTGGAACAGTGTCCCCGACCTGAGAAGTCTCATCCCCCTCCCCCCCCCCCCCCCCCCGTTCCTTGCTAGCCGCGTGCCGCGCAAATTTGCCGATTGTCTTTCTTTTTTTTTCTGTGAGTTACGGTGCTACGCCGAGAAAGTAGCTGGCGCCCAAAAACAACAATTGACAATTTATTTTGAGTTTAATCATTTTTCGAGTTTCATTACTTTTTTTGAGTTTTCTTATTTTTCTCCTGAGTTTCGATCTTAGCCCGATCGAGGTTTTTGTGTAGAGTTTTCACCGGCCAGCCCCCTTTTTCCGTGCGACCGACCCCAACCCCCTGCCGTCCCGATACTTATGATAAACATCGTTTTTTTTGTATAAGCTCTTTCAAGTCAGTTATTGCGATTATTATTTGATTTTTCCGTTTCCTCTTTTTTCTTTATTTTCTTCGTTTGTTACATTCGATTACCGCTATTAAGCTCTTTTCTTATTTATCTCCCCGATTATCATTAACGTACCCCCCCTTTTTTGTTGTAAGACCCCGACCTCGTTTCTTTTTTCTTTTCTTTTGTTATTACCTGTTATTTTTGCAACGTTGAACTATTGAAGAATATAATATTTTAGTTTCCTACACAAAACTTCGGACCGTTATTTCCCCCTTCCCTTCACCCCCCTTACTCCACAGATCGACCCAGTTTTGGGAGACTACACGAAAAGGTATCATCACAAAGTATACAGTACACGACCGCGTTTCTCGAAACGGCATAATTCCGAACGACCGTGTATTTCCGAAAAAGACGACCGCGAAAGTCCAATTCGGCCCCTTCTCAAGGTCTGTTACTTGCTTGGTGGGGAAACAAACGGCTCCTTCCCTTTTGCTACCTGCGAATCAAACCGTCGCTGCTGTAAATCCGACAAAGAGGGAATGCGGCGGTAAGCTTGATATGAGACAAAGATCGATGAATTCTTCCTTCGTTCACTGGGCAAGAATTCACTCTCGTAGCCGAGAGTGAATTCTTGCCCAGCAGTGCTCGCAGTAGTACTGAAATAAAGAATATAGTGTCGCGCGTTAGAAAAGTTATAATTTTTCAGGAAAAAAAAGATACTTGGCAAGTCGGATGGTTATAAAAATACCTTTTATTATTTTTTGTTTACTGTTCTCACCCTTTTGTCAGTGTTACCGTGCTGGAGCTGAAGGAATCGTGCGATTATCGCGCTTTTGTAGCTCTGCTATTTACTGACGACAACTCAAGTGGCTCCCTCGGAATATTTGAGCCCGCGATCTAGCGAGTTCGACAGCTTTCAGGAGTCAAAACGAAAACGGCGTTTCGAGGGTCAAGTGGCATTGACACGTCGAGAAAGAAATCCGCGTCGTTCAAACGCCATGGCCAGATCTGTACGCGTTTGTCCTTGAACGTCGGTGATCTCACGCAGAAATAGAGCTTGTCGTCATCCTGAATACAAGCGCCTATCAACTGCTGCGCGGAACCTTCTTCCTGAAACAATTTTACCTGGAAAATATAAAAAAAACGTACAAAACAAGTATTAAGTTCAACCATAAAAGTGAAATGCTTCCTCGATGCTCCATGAGAATCGCCATTCTTTCGACCGTAGTGTCGAAAGTAAAAAAAAATTGAAATTTTCATGGCGTTGCCTCATAAAAGTTGAAAATTGAAAGGTTTATATCGCTTCCTCGTAAAGTTGAAAATTGACAAATTAGTTAAAAAAAAGACAGCTCTACCAATCGGGTTTATGCGGCGGTTCCAACTCCAGCCGCGATTTTATAGGCCCTGGCCCGAAGGACTTTGAAGACTTTTGTGTGACGGTGAATCCCTGAAAATTAGAAGATAGCAAAATTCTAGGAAATACTTTGCAAAAAAATATAATTTCGCTCCAAAGCTATTAAAAATTGTCTAAGACAGATTGTTCCCATCTAGCGAAAAAAAGATCCTTGGCCGAGTACAAAAAAATTGCCTCCGGTTTTTCAAGGACGAGCGTCTCGCGACATAACGCAGTCTCGCGGCGACGACTTTGCCACGACCTGCGTATTTCATCCCAAATTTACGTTCACTTATTAATATTAAAAAAATTGATCTTTCAATATTTATTGACAGTGAAATTTAGTTAGTATTATTTAAAAATAAAATACAATAATTTCTTGTTTGATCCAATTTCGACTACATACTTTATTGACAATAGAATTTAATTGATATATTAAAAAATAAAATAACTTTTTTGTCCGAAATTCATCGAAAAAGTAAAACAAAACAACAAAAACAAAATAAAACAAATTCTTTTTTTATCCGAAACTCAAAAAAAATTCAATAATTATTTTCATCCGAAATTCCGCAAAAAAATCTGAAAAGCGTCTCTGAGGAGCTGTTTTCGTCGCGAGCTTTCCAGATCTAATGAAATTGGTTCCGAATTAATTTTCCAAGTCTATCGCGACGAACAACAACGCAATTGTTGCAGACCAAATAAACCCTTGTCGAAATTACCTTCGACTATGTGCGCATCGGAGGATCGGACCTAGGTCAATCGTCGTTCTCGTTGTCGTCGTCGTTGGAGGGGACAAAAAGATCGTTATCCTCCAAAAAGTTAGTGACGTTCTTGCTTATAGCGGCGCTGATTCGACGCCGTCAGCTGATTACGCGTGGAACGATGTTTTTTTTGCTGCTTTTCCCGTGGCGGGGAGATGACCAGAACGCAGAGAGAACGGCGCACGCTAGGAACGTTCCCTTGCCTACGGCGGCGCGGACGCCCCTTCCTCGCCACTCGCAGCCGGGCTCGGTTGATAATAAAAACGGCAATTTTGCTTCCTCATAGAGGAAACTATTTATTTTAATTTTATTTATTTATTTTAATTTTATTTATTTATTTTAATTTTATTTATTTATTTTAATTTTATTTATTTATTTTAATTTTATTTATTTATTTTAATTTTATTTATTTATTTTAATTTCATTTATTTTTTTGAGCGTGCAGATTATGAATGACTGAATGCAAATACTTGGAGGAGATGATGCTTAAGGCGAAATGAAATTACGGTTGGTAAGAAAAACTGTAATGGTGCACGTTTTTAGGAGAAATTGTTCAGGTTTAGAAAATCCCATTTGCGACCGGAAGTGACGTATTCGTCGACCGTTATGACGTGACTTTTGGTCGAAATTTTCCGGTGAGATTTTTAAACCGGAAACGAAGCATTTTTGATGTGACGTCACTTCCGGTGGAGAAGTAAGATTTAAAAACCGGAAGTAGCCCTGACGTCGTAGTAGTTGATGTAGTCTAAGAGCAATAGAAATAGGAGGGCATAGGGCGTAGTGAAAACTAATAACGCCGAGTACTCAGTACGAATAGAATTCGTAAAAAAAATTGCTATCGTGAATATACGCGCCAGTATGAAGAAGAACCACCAGACGAAAGCGACGAATCTTCCGACGGGATCGTCCCCGTCCAGTCCTTACATGGAGTAAGATCTTTTTCGGAGTTTCAAGCTGAATCAGTTATTCTTCGGTACCGGACTCGAGAATTCGACGATATTGACGCTCTTTCCAGTCGGGGTTTCCATGACTTCTACTTAGGTCGGATCGGTGATGATCGTGTTGGGCCATGGCAACGCGGGCATTTCCGGTAGCAGCAGCGAGGCGACTGTGGCGATTCCGCGAATCAGCGTCGTCGGGGGTTTAATCCGAGTGTTTTTCGGTGATATCGGCGGTGTCGTAGATATCTAATGCTCGGGTTTCATCCGAGGAGTCATTGGAACGCTGTTCTCGGCCGAACGGTTTTTTTCCATCGAGGTGCGCGAGTCTTCAGAATCTATGAGAGGCGCTACGATAGTTCGCACCTCCGACGAGGCCTCGTCGGCGAGTCTCTGGACACTCTAAGCTTCTCGTCCAGATTGCTCAGTTCCCTCTCGCAGTATTTTTTCAGCCACATGGCCCACGATAATCCGGCCGTTGACTCGCTAGGATTCAAATGTGTGGAACAAGGCAGTCTCATTGTGAGGACGACTATTGACATCACGTAGCAGAGCATGTGGACGACAACTGGAAAAACAAGACATAATTGTAAATTAAAGTAAACAAATTTATTCTTTCACTTTCAGTCGCTATCGGTTTATGACCCCGAAAGAAAAGATCCACGAGCATCTGACGGCTCCGACAGAAAAATTGAACACTGAGTGGAAGGATCTCTACCCGTCGTTGATGTCTTTTTTGTATTGCTGAATATCTTGCTCGGTGTCTTAGACACATCGAGAAAGACACCGAGGATGACATCGAGAAAGACACAGAGGAAGACAACGAGGAAGACAACAAGGAAGACAACGAGGAAGACAACGAGGAAGACAACGAGGAAAACAACGAGGAAGACATCGAGCAAGACATTGAGGAAGACACCGAGGAAGACACCGAGGAAGACACCGAGGAAGACACCGAGGAAGACACCGAGGAAGACACCGAGGAAGACACCGAGGAAGACACCGAGGAAGACACCGAGGAAGACACCAAGGAAGACATCAATGAAAACTTTTTTTATAATTGAAAAAAAGGAATTACGTGCAACTAAAAAAAATTGATTGATTAACAAGTAATTTCTTCATTGCTCACCTGACACTTTCGCTACCGCTACTCTCGTAACGCGCGAGCCTGTTAGATTCTCTTCTAGTTCTCGTTATCGCGTTTCTTATCCTCGGGTAGCGAGGATACGATAAGATACCCTAGCGGTAGCGAAAGTGTCAGGTGAGCGAAGAAGAAATTACTTGATATTCAAATAATTTTTTTTTTAATTTCCACATAAATATTCCTTTTTCAATTATAAAAAACGTCTTCCTCGATGTCTTCCTTAGTGTCTTCGTCAGTGTTTTCCTAAATGTCTTCTTCGGCTCCTTCCTCGATGTCTTCCTCGGTCTTCTTTGCAGCTTGACACCGTCCAGACTGTCGAGACGCTCCTTGATCATTGTCCTCTCGTTCTCCATCTTACATCGTTAACGTTGCGCCTATCTCTCACAACGCTCTTTTCAATGCTCTCCCAGTGACTCATGAGCGAATTGCTATTCTCGCCATTCGAGACTATCTTGGTAGCCTGAGGCAGCGGGAAGCTCTTGTCTCCGCTTCGTCGTTCGAACAATAAATCTTTTCGCTTATGGGCAAATTCCTGTCGATCCTAAAAGCCGGTGATTTTGTTGCGACTGACCAATGAGCTGGAGGACCTGAGGGGAAAAAATAAAATTTTCTATGAGCTCCGTATATATCCTTCGGAGCAATAACTATGAGAAAAATATTCAGACGCAAGAGATCGATCGGTTAGAAATAAAAAAGAAAAAACTTAATCATATAATTATAATTTTTAGATATTATTTTTTTAAACACATTTTAATGAAAAAAATTTAATAACTAAAATGCTTGTCGGCGGACGATTACCTGGAAGAGATGATAATCAAGTGTGCTCCAAGCCGGCGAGGCAGCTCTTGCGATGCAGACAAACGGCATTTTTAAAAAAGTATTGAAGCCGTCACATCTCGCATTCCATTGTAAAATACTGTTTTACGTGTCACTTTTTTTCAATATAGCGTTAAGCTTAATATTTTAGCCCGGACTTTTAAAACATTGTAATAAACTTAGAGGTTATGAAAACCACGAAACACGATCCGCACATTTCATGGTAAAAATACCAGACAAATAGTCATATAAGTATTTACCAGCGAGGATTAAATAGATCACGATTGTATTAGATAACTTTAAAAAAATTTTAAATCTTTTAAAAGTTTATAAAGATAGCGGAATATATTTGACACACTCACCGCAGCACAAATTATGTTTCTGTTTAAAAAATATCGCTGAACCCGTAACATAATTTACTCGTAATGACTCGCACGTTATCAAAATTTACTTATTTTTATCACTTTTTACTTTTTAACCACTATAACATTTTTGTTAATAAACCGAAGAACTCGATATTTTGACAGCACTCACGATAATCCTGGTTCAATTCCGGTATTCGCTGCTCCCGCCTGCGCCATGCGGCATTAACTATGAACTATTGACCTAGATAGGACACATACTGCTGGCTACAGAATCAAGCTCAATTAGCAGGTCCATGCATCAATGACGGGCAGTGTACATACATTCGCTGCAGTCTGGTATGAGGCGCGTTATTGTTTCTTCTTTACTTTTTTAAATTATATTATGACCTCCTTTTATTATTATTATTATTATTAAAATGAATAAGGAAATTGTTATGAATTTATTGCATGTGTGTATGTCGCATGCTCTCGACGGTCGTACGCCACTAACACGCGTCACATCAGCTGTCGGCGCTCGGTTCCCGCGGGATACTAGTTCTCTTTTGAGAAGAAGTATTATGTATTGTTTTTATTTTTTTTCAGAAAAATTTTTGCTACGCATTTTTTTTAACAGAATAAAATATATATAAGTTGGTACTCACATTACCACGCTGATGAGGAACACTAATAACATGGAGCTGGTTTCGTATTGTTATTATTATTTTTTTGTTTCGTCCTTCCTTCCTTCTATTTAATGGTATTTTTGACGTCCTTCCTTCCTTCCATCTATTTTTTTCGAAATTTTTCGGTGGCGGATGGTGCGTCAGTCGGTAGGGCGGGTCGCGTCGGTGCGGCGGATCACGGCCGTGGCGGATCGATGCCGCGGTCGATGACGGCTCGCCGGTGGTAACGTTGGCGGCTGCCGCTGCGCGAAAACTTTCGGCGGTCGGTAAGCCCGATGTCGCTTCCTCGTTCGCTCCGCACACTCCGTGCACTCTCACTCGACACTCACTATTGTTTTTTTTTAATTATTATTATTAAGTGTATATATTATTAAGGAAATGTTTATTTATGCGTTTAATATCTAGGCTATTATTTATAGAGTGTCTTGTCACTATATTTTTTCTTCCTCTCTCTTTTTTTCACTTTTTCGTGTCTCTTTTTTTTGTTTTTACTGTTGTTTAAGCGTTCACTATTGGGGATTTTTTTCTTTTTTCACTGTTCGTTGTTTTTTTTTCATTTTTTTTTCCACTTAGCGTCACTGTTCGTTGTGTTTTTGTTTCACTGTTTTTCACTGTTGGTTTTGTTTACTCGTGCGAGCGCGGCTCGAGCACGGTTGTCGCATCTCGGTGACATTTTTGAAAAAAGTGAAAATTTTTTTTCTTATGCAGGCGTGTTCATGTGGAACGCCCACTCTGACACCAATTGTAACGGATGTACACGGGTGTCAGATATTTTTTTTAATTGTTAAAAACTTTTTAAATTAAATTTTTATTTAAATGTAGGCGTGTTTGTGTGATTCCCACAGTTCTGACACCAAATGTAACGGATGTACACGGGTGTCAGATTTTTTTTTTAATTGTTAAAAACTTTTTAAATTAATTTTTTTTTTAATGTAGGCGTGTTTGTGTGATTCCCACACTTCTGACACCAAATGTAACGGATGGTCGATGGGTCAGGCACTGCGTATAATAAACCGAGTCTCGAAGATGTGGAATATATACTGATCTTTTTATTAGTCGGAGAGTATAATTGTTCGGAGGTGTAATTCGGAGAGTACCGTTCGCGGTGTCGGTCGGAGCTGAACTGATTTGAAGCGGGCGTGAAGCCGAAGGCTTTGCGCTCGCTGTTACAAAGGAATAGAGAGTCGAAGGATGTTTAGTCTATTCGATAAGTGGCCGCTCGTGGCGGTCCGGATGCGCGATAGCCTTAAGGGCTTCTTTGAAGAGCGTATCGAACGGAAACTCCGTATCGATACGCTCGAATAAATATTCGAAGTTAAAAGAATAAAATTATGAGGCTGCGGCCGTTACAATGACTCACAATATTTTTCTCATATGCTCACATATACTGACAATATATCATTCATATGCCAGCTTAACCTTGTCAAAATGTTTACGAATTCTAACTCCGTTAGGGGCTTCCAAAATGACGTTACTTTGATCCGAAACTTCTATTATTTTATATGACCCGTGATATTGACAATCGAACTTTCCCTTTCGTGGTTCTTTTAAAAGGTAGACGCTATCGCCCACCTTGCCTTCGAAAGGACGGACCTTTTGATCGTAATAGAATTTCGTTCGCTCTTTGGCTTTATTGAGATTTTCGCCAGCGATCGCGCGTAATTGCGTCAATCGTTTAATCAGCGCGATGGTAACTTCCCGTAAACAATTTCATATGGCGTAAAATTTGTCGCCTCGTGTACGCTAGAATTATAATATAATTCTGAATACGGCAACAAGCGATCCCAATTATCATATGTCGTAGCATAATTTTTTATACACTCGACTAACATTATATGGCTTCTCTCGAGTGCTCCGTTTATTTGCGGACGATACCCGGAAGTAGTCAAATGTTTTATGCGAAATATTTTCGCGATCTCAGCGAAGAGGCTGCTAGTGAAAGCTGAGCCTCGATCCGTGAGAATCGCGCTGTGCACCGAACTGCGCGATTAATCGTCGCCCCATGGCCTCGGCGATAGTCGTGGCCTTGAGGTCCGGTATTGCTTCGGCGAGACAATATTTTGAAAGATTGTCTTGCATGGTAAGAATATGTTTATTCCCATGCGGAGTAGTCGGCAACAGCCCTACAGTATCGAGCGATACTTTATCAAATGTATCGGCCGCTGTATCAGTCAGTAGCATCGGCTCGCGAGTTTTCGCTCGGACGAGCGAAAACTCGCGAGCCGATCGGACGACCTCCTGACATCTCTTACATCGTCTGATGAAATTTTGAATTTCATTTGGGAGTGAGGGCCAACAAAAACGTTCCCGAATTTTTCGGTAGGTTTTCGTCACCCCTCGATGTCCTGCTACTAGGCTCGGGTGAAATTCTTCGATTATCCGAGGGCGCCGCTCCTCCGTCGGCAACTGTAAGCCGCCGTAACAGACAGTCACGCCGATCCCGGATTTCCCGAATATTTCCTCCAATACATGGACAATCCGTCCACTCGGTAAATCGTCCGAAAAATTGCCTGAACGCGAAGTTCGAAAAGATTCGACATCTGTGCGCAAAAGAATGTTTTTCAAGTGCCTTAATCCTTTTATTATGTTATCCTCGGCAGTACGGTCGAAGTAACGGGATTTTACGACGACGCTGTAAACCTTTCGTCCCCCGATCGGTGTTACAGCTATCTGTCCGAGTTGTAGACCTTTGTTGTAGACACACCGTCCGCTGACATAAAATGTACTGTAGCGCTTTTCCCCGGATAGGCAAAAGCCTACTCCCAAACTTCCACGATCTTTCCCCTTCATTTCTCCCTCGATCAGGGATGGGCGCCAGGTACGTCGAAACGCACCGGGGAAAAATCGACAAAAAGAACCTTCCCGGTTTCGCTGCGGTCTTCTCGAGGACAGAGTGGCTGGATAAGCGACTATCGTTCGGACAACACAAGAACAAATAACACCGAAAATAAATAACATAAATCCGGAAATACGGGAACCAAAGACTCGGATTTATTAATTAAGAATACAAGCTAATGAGGGGAAAAACCGGAGAACCCGGAGTAAAACCCTCGTCCCGTAAATTAAATAATAAATCACAAAATAAAGCTCGCAGAACGAAACACAGAAAAATACTCCCGGCTCCTGGGACTCGCTCGCTTCGACGCTCGCACACATACGCTCACACACCCGGACGGTCGCGCTATCCGGAGTCTCCTTATTATCTCACGCGTGATTATTCACAAAATTCGCACTCACACAGCGCGGCACAAGTGCCAGCGCTCTCATTCACCTCGCCCGATTAATCACAGCGTTTTTTTAAGCATTCACCCGGCCCGTTCGACGCGGCAAAGCTAACTCACACACTCCCGGATCACGCGCTCGGATATTCGCAAACGACGACTCGACAATTAGCACACTTCCCCGTGAAAGGTTCCCAAGGTGACATAATAATTCCCGGAAATTACTTTATGAACTACTTGACTCGACTTTACTAATTTCCCAAAAAAAAAAAAAAAAAAACCCTCACGACGGCCTCGAGTAAGGCCGAGTACGGTTTCCCGGTCCGTCCACGCGGCGCAAACAAAGACAAAGTCACACGTACGCAACGTCACACACACCTGCCGAAACTCGGCGGTCCCGTTCCCTCCGGCACGGTCGAACGAAGCACGCCGTCGGTATTACAAAATTAATTTTCCCTCGCACGGGATTGCAACAATCGTACGCACAAAATCTCGCCGTTTTAATACAAAAGAAAGTCCCTTGGACAGAAAGCTCACCGTAACGAGAGACAGCACGTAAGGAAAAATGACGGTCCAGATATTATTGGCCGTATGACTTGGGTAACCTCCTTCCTTCCTTTCTTTCCAAAATCTTTCCCGCAGCTGTCGATCGATCCGCTCGCTCGGCCTCACAACGGAGAAGTGCCCCGAATATCGACGCTCGATCGCTCTCGTTACCGCCCGCCTACCCCCCTGCCTAATCGCTACGACAATTCGGACATTTCCGGGTCCAGCTCGGCCCTCTTCGGCGCAGCCGAACGCTTCGCCCATCGACTCGCACATCGATTAATAATCGTTATTAATAATCGTTAGCGCCGCAAAACAGAACTCCCCAGAGGTACTCAGTTCCCCCTGCCACGAGACTCCCGGTGAATCTTCTTTTGCACAGCTCGAGACTCTGGACGGCTGTACAATACATGCGATGACTTCGATGCTGCGATGAATGCGATGAAACGCGACAATCCGCATCGTCCTGTCGTCCACGATTCCGACAGCAGGGAGGTAAGACTCGAGAGCTGGATGTTCCCGGCTCAACGCTCCTCCATGACCTTCCCGTCCGTCGCTCCTCTCGCACGGCGCTCTCGTCCCGGCGATATATGAAAATATTATTGAATAAATTAAGCGCTATCCCGACTTAGCAACTAGGCCCTGCAGTGTCGCCTCGTGTGAGCCCGAGTGAGCCGAAAAATTACGGCCTGAAAATTAGCCGCGCTACAGTACATAATTATCCACCCTGTAGGTTAAACACTCTCGAGCGCCAACCATCAGGCGGATAGATTTTTCTAAAATCTGCTTGGCGGATTTTTCGCTCGAGCTGTCCGTTTCGGGATCGGAGGAAGACAATTCAATGACTTGGAAGTCACTTCCCCCCGTTACCGAATTTTGAGCAACGGATGACGGAATCGTGGATGAATTCACGGTTCGCTCGGTCGCCTCCCCCCTAGATTTTTCTCGGGCAATTGCTCGAGAACTATGGGGGGTCGACCTCGCATCGGGAACGCCGCAGCTATCATCATAAGAAAAAATAATTTAAAAAATAAATAAATAACGACGCGGATGGATCGTACCACCGTCGGACGGGAGGGGATTACACTACGTCGTGTATCGATCGCAATGTTGGATCATAACAGCCACCCATCCACCACCCACACCACCCACCGTCGAACGAGAAGGAATTTATCGCTCGGTCGTTATGAGCGCGCGCTATAAATTATAGTCGAGTAGTTAGGTTTCTTCTACTTAATTATTTTAATTGTTAGTCGATTGGATAGGTTTCTTCTATTTAATTATTTTAATTATTGTGAGAGAGCGCCATTGTAGGCCGCCATATTGTTTGTTTCCATTCTTGCTTGTTATGGTGATCGTGTGGTGGCGCCACTTGTTTGTTCTGGGCGCCATCTTGTGGTCACATGGTACGCCGCAATCTTGGTTACCATGGCAACCAAGTTGTTTACGTTTTGTGCTGAAACCGTCTACGTTACTCTACTGACATATTATAATAATATCTATAACCGGTATATGGATCGGAATAACCAGTAAGGTTTTTACTATTTAAAATAGTGACGCGTATGTTGGACTGAGCTACCCATCCGAGAGATTTCGACATTAAAGAATATCCAATATGGGAGATCAGAACAGCGGTTATGTTTTAACTGTTGGTAGTGACATATTCCTTTGCGGCCAGATTAATTGTACAAGGTGTAAACCAGTCTGGCAAATAGACTGTGTGCTGCAGTTAATCTCGATGAAATGCTAAAAGGCATTAAAGTTACGTTAGGTAGGCAGATCTTTCGCTACATTGAGTCTGGATGGTGGTACGATTTTCAAACTGCTCCGAATACTTCAACGATTATTGCAACTTTATTGCTTTCTTTTGTTAATTTCTCGAAGGGAATTTATAGTATGCCTTCCTGTCAAATACTACTTATAACTGTAAAAGGGTTTTTCCAGTCAATAGATAAGAAAATGAATAAGAAATAGACATATGTTGGCTTGACTCACCCAGCAAGACATCGAAAAAGACATTATTTTATATCTAAACGTAATATAAATTCTCAAATGGGACAGATGAATTAGGAAACCCGCCAATCCATTCACAAATAATGAAGTTAATATCTTCCCAATTGCACCAGTAGTATTCCCATAAGATTCTGAGACGTATTGCATAAGAATTCCAATCTTATAGACTGCCGAGCCCTTCGAGTCCCGCCCGTTGATCCGGTGGATAACTCACCGAGACCAATTTCTGTCATTGACCACGATCGACGGAGTTCCTTTATACGGCCCCGGGAGAGACAGCGCATCATTTGAATTCCATTGTGCATGGCCAACTGACAAATAGTTTCAAATCCTTGGTTCATAAGAATTCTTAATCTACGATATCATTGACAAGTTTATTCGAGTGGGCAATTTCGGGTTTCGGATTCGTAAAAGGTACACCACGCTCTGCGAGCATGAGTTAATTTTTGTACATGTATAATTATGAAACAAACTATATTTAAATTGATGTCAATTTGTAGAAAAAAATGGATTCTATATTGGGGGATAAGATAACTTTAACGCGCTGAACGCCCAGCGTGAATACGGGGCCCCGCGGAAACATAGCCGTCACCCAGATATGACGTGGCGTCCAACGCGTTGAACTGTTGGTGTAGAAAAGTGAGAAGTTACACGGAAAATGAATACAAGAAAGAATCAGCACTTTCCCAAGAACCGTCCAAGCTGATTACCTTCTAGCATAATATACATAGGATAAGTAGCGCCGTTCGAAATTATTGATCAAAATCAATTTCAGGTACTTATATTTGAAGTAATCAATATTTATTTATCTTCGGAAGTGAAAACGACAATACAACGTCTTACATCTGTAACAAATAGACACGGGGATAAGGATAAAGGCTGGTGACTATCATTACCGAAAGTCTATTACAGAGTCAATCGGGTTATATCCAAATGTAACTTTTTAAGAATGTTTAAAATTTGATTGCAAACATACACTGCTACTTATGTGTAAAATAATTAACAGATTCATCCTTATATTCCAAGAGGGTATGGAGATACTGGGCAGAAAACGTATTAGTTCCACAGAAGGGTATTGAAGGTCCACTTGGTACACGACAAAGTTTGAAACCAGGTGTGCGAGATAGCAGTATGATTGCCGGGTCGGAGGATAGGGTGCAGGTGGAATTAGCACACGTGATTTTGTCAAACAGGCTATAACATAACGTAAACTTTAATAAAACTGAGGCGATACAATTAGGTGATAATTTGCGGGTAGTGACGTGTGACGCTCTCTCCTCGTTCGCTCAGAGCCAACTGCCCGTCGAAGGGCAACGAGGGGTGGGAGAGAGCGCCGAAATGTTTAGGTGTGTGTACGTACACCGCAGAGCGAGCACCCGTGTGCGTGTCTCTGCGAGGTGAAGCTCGGAAGCCAGCAAGAAGGCCTAGCCGGCTCGTCGATTACGACCGTTCCGCGAGAGAGTTTAAAGTCCTAGGTAACGCGATCATTCTCGTGAACATTCCGCCCGTCTCGTCGATAGACGAAACCAGTCCGGTGTCCATGCGCTTATGAGTCCGGCTCTCCGAGGTCGGCTGTCCTCGACAGGAGGCGAAGCTTGACGATGGGTCGTTTGAAGGTCGATGCTGCTGTCCGAACGGTGGCGACACGGATGTGCCCGTCGTCTCCTGGATGGACGGCGACGACTCGTGCGAGCGGCCATTTAGACGGAGAGGTGAGCTCGCTCGTGATAAGAACGAGGTCGCCGACGCCGAGAGGGGCTTGCGGCTTATGCCACTTCGGACGAGCTTGGAGCTGGTGCAGATATTCGGACGACCAGCGGGACCAGAAACTGTCTCGCATCTGCTGAATCATTTGCCACCGGGACAAGCGAGACGTCGGAACGGTCGTGAGCGTAGGCTCCGGAACAGCGGTCAGCGGACCTCCGATCAAAAAATGCCCCGGTGTGAGGATGCTGAAGTCTTCAGGGTCGTCGGAGAGTGCTTGAAGTGGCCGTGAATTCAGGCAACCCTCGATTTGGGCGAGCAGGGTCGACATCTCTTCGAACGTGAGGGTCGCGTCGCCAATCACTCGCCGTAGATGGTGTTTCACCGATTTGACGGCAGCTTCCCACAAACCGCCGAAGTGAGGCGCAGCCGGAGGGTTGAATTTCCACTCGACTCCGTCGTTGGCCAGCGCCGTGCGGAGCTTCTCTGACTCCGACGAAGCTGCGGCGAAGAGAGCGCGAAGCTCCGAATCCGCTCCCACGAAGTTGGTGCCGCAGTCACTCGAGATCGTTTGGCACAGTCCTCGGCGGGAGACGAAACGCTTGTAAGCGGCGAGGAACCCTTCCGTCGAGTAATCCGAGGCCGCTTCGAGGTGCACCGCCTTGGACGAGAAGCAGACGAAGACCACGATGTAGGCCTTTGCCGACTTATGCCCTCGACCTTTCGATGTGCGAAGATAGATAGGTCCGGCATAGTCGACCCCTGA
This sequence comes from Exephanes ischioxanthus, assembly GCA_958510785.1. Classification (NCBI taxonomy): domain Eukaryota; kingdom Metazoa; phylum Arthropoda; class Insecta; order Hymenoptera; family Ichneumonidae; genus Exephanes; species Exephanes ischioxanthus. The sequence continues at coordinate 2,074,363 of OY294023.1, forward strand.
GTGAAGGAACGGCCTCGATCGCGTAACCCGTTCCCGCGGGAGGTTCCCCATAATCTGAGAGGCCGTCGACGCGCGGAACCGACGACAGCGCATGCATTTCCCGATGCACGCCTTGACCGCTGATCGAGCCGAGAGAATCCAGAACCGCTGTCGGAGCGTGGACAGAGTCAGCTGAGTTCCCCCATGTAGGGTCTGACGATGCGCGTGGTCGATGATGAGCGAGGTTAGGGGTGAGTCCCGCGGTAAGATGGCCGGGTGCTTCTCGTCTGGATCGAGCACGGCATTCTTGAGACGGCCACCCACCCGGAGCTGCCCTTCTCCGTCCAGGAACGGGTTCATCCGAAGCAGCGGCCCTTTCAACAGCGAAGCCCGAGTTCTAAGAGCGAAGATTTCGTCGCGGAAAAAGCGAGACTGTTCGAGTTTCACGAGACATCCGAGAGCATCTGCGAGCTCCGACGGGAGAAGAGTGCCTGAGAGCTCGCGCTCGGCGCGATCTTGCTCGGTTCGCTTCCTGGCGTTCCTTCCGAATCTCCGGCACCAAGCTGCGATTCGTTGCAGCCGGGTGAGGCCCGAGTAGCGCTTCAAGAGGAAGAAGGGCTCGTCGAACTTCCTCGTGACCGAGTGTACGACGATGCGGCGTTCTGGAGGGTCCTCTGGCTCGCGCGACGCGCTCGAAGGCCAGTCCTGCTGCGGTGCAAGGAGCCACAGAGGCCCTGACCACCACAAATCGTGTGTAAGCAAGTCCGAAGCAAGCAAACCTCGAGACGAGCAGTCGGCAGGGTTCTGTTTGGATTCGACATGACGCCAGGTTGCGTCAGGCAGCGAGCACTGTATTTCAGAGACACGATTCGCGACGTAGGTTTTCCAGCGAGTTGGATGCCCGCGGATCCATGCGAGAGTCACAGTGGAATCCGACCACAGGTGGACCGAACAGCTACGAGTCAAGACTTCGCGCACGCGCTTGACGAGCTTCGCGAGGAGATGAGCGGCACAGAGTTCGAGCCGCGGAAGAGACACTTGTTGGACCGGCGCGACCTTGGTCTTTGCTGTCACGAGAGTCACCGATCGTGATGGCTCAGGCACGCAAATGTAGACGACGGCGGCGTAGGCGCGTTCGGACGCGTCGGCGAACCCGTGCAGTTCGTACCCGGAAGACGTGTCCTGTGTCTGGAGCCAGCGGGGTATCCGAAAGTCCGAGATGCGCGAGAGATCCGAGTAGAAGGCTTCCCAATTCCGTGACTCAGCTTCCGGCAGCGGGTCATCCCAGCCGAGCTTCAAGAGCCATAGCGACTGCATAAAAATGTTAGCAGTTACCACGACCGGCGCAAGCCATCCTAGCGGGTCAAACAACTCGGCTATGCTCGACAAGACCTTCCTCTTGGTGAAAGGGGCCTTGCGCTCGGAAGGCTTGAGGTTGAAGACGAAGCAGTCACGGTCGGTCTGCCATGATAAGCCGAGCATATGGAACGCCGACTCGGAAGGAACGACGAATTTCGCTCCGACGGCGCGAGCAGACGGCGAGAGATGCGACAGAATAACCGGCGAGTTCGAAGTCCATTTTCTCAAGGTAAAGCCGCCCGCCTTGAGAAGCTCGATTATTTCGCGTTGTTTCGAGAGCGCGGACGCGACGTCGCCACCCCCGGAGAGAACGTCATCGACGTACACATCGGAGAGGAGCGCTTCGGCAGCTAGCGGAAAGCGTGACTTCTCGTCGGATGCCAACTGACGAATCGTCCGGATAGCGAGGTATGGAGCGCTTGCTAGCCCGTAGGTTACGGTGTTCAGGCGGTAGGCGTCCGGCGCTGAACGACCGGGTTTACGCCAGAGAATCCGCTGGAAGTCGCGGTCATCCGGATGGAGGAGGATCTGCCGGAACATCTTCTCCATGTCGGCAGAAAAAACAATGGCGTGAGTCCTCCAGCGAGTCATAATGTCGACCAGATCCGGGAGCAGCTTAGGCCCGATGTGCAGACAGTCGTTGAGCGAAAATCCGTTGCTCGTCTTTTGTGACCCGTTGAACACGACTCGGAATTTTGTTGTCTCGCTGGACTCGCGGATGACGCCGTGGTGCGGAAGATAGTAGACCGGCGATGCCTCAGCAACCTGCGGAGGCGCCGTCTCCATATGATTGAGGTCCTCGTACTCGGTCAAAAAATCCGAGTATGCCCGACGAAGTTTGTCGTCCCGTACGAAACGGAGCTCCATGCGCTCGAACACGCGAGAAGCCGCCGAGAGCGAGTCCCCGAGCGGTTGCCGTGGCTCCTTGAAGGGAAGACGGACGACGTACCTGCCTTCGGCATTGCGAGAATGCGTAGCCACGAAATTGGCCTCGCACTCCACATCCTCGGCACTCATCGGAGAAGTCTTCGGGATTTCTTCTTGTTCCCAAAATTTCTGCAGAGATACAGAGAGCGAGCCACCGAGAGAGATGTGGAAGCTTGAGACTGTCGAACCGGTCTCCGCCTGGTGAGACACCGGTCCCGAGAGTATCCATCCTAGGCGAGTCTGCTGGGCAATCGGCATGCCAGACGGACCATCTTTCACTCCAGGAAGGAGCAGCGCGGGCTAGGCGAGTCTGCTGGGCAATCGGCATGCCAGACGGACCATCTTTCACTCCAGGAAGGAGCAGCGCGGGAAAAACGTCGGCGCCTAGGAGAAGGTCGATGCGTAGCGTAGAGGTAGAGTCAGGGTCAGCGAGTGTAACTCCGTCCAGATGCTCCCAGTGAACTCCCGCGGCGCGCTGCGGGGGTATGTGGGTCGTTACCCGTGGACGAACGAAGGCCTCGACTCGTAGTTCAAAGCTCGAGACGAAGTGCGGTGAGAGCGTGAGTGAGACCCGCTCACGACAAGTTCCGGCCGGAACTCCACCGATTCCGATTACCGATACCGACACCGATGCACGCGGGAGTCTCAATCGCCTCGCGAGAGACTCGGTTACGAACGATACCTCTGACCCTTGGTCGAGGAGAGCCCTAGCCTGGAGGGTAGTTCCGCCCGCCGTGAGCACACGAACGACGGCGGTAGTCAGCAGGACCCGAGCCGAGGTCGGTCGGTCGACGTACCGGGTGCTGTGAGCCGTAACGTCACCGACAGGAGGGTCCGCGGGAAGCCCGGTCGTCGAAGGAGCTGAGAGAGCGGCCCCGGATGGCCTTGAGGATGCAGCGACAGCGTCGTGGATTAACGTGTGATGCTTCCCTTTGCACACCTGGCAAGTCCGCTGCGAGCGACAATCCCGCACGAAATGCTGGCCGAGGCAATTAAGACATAAATTGCTCGACATAGCGTAAGCTCGTCTCTCTTCGGCAGTCTTCGCCCGGAAGGAATCGCAGGAGCCGATGAAATGCGCTTGCTGGCACAGCGTACACTTTTTTTGCGAATTGCTCGATGCACCGGCCGACGCCTGGTGCGACTTGACGCGAGCGCTGGCCGGCTTTCCTTTGGCCGGTTCGCTAGACGAGTTCGTAGGCTTCGCAGTTGAGCTCGAAGCAGAGGCTGGACCCTCCAGCGCTTCGACGGCGCAGATGCGAGTCTCGAGGAACCCCTGGAGCTCGCTGAAGGTAGATGGCTTTTTGTTAGAGCCGACGAGCGACTCCCACTCGCGTCGAGACTGTTTGTCGAGCTTGTTGACCGTAAGGTAGACCAGGAAGTCGTCGTACCCATCGACTGGGCGCTCCAGCGCCCTCAGAGCCGAAATGGCGTTAGTTGTCCCGTTGCAGAGAGTCCTGAGCTCCAAGGACGACTCCGACTTCACAGCCGGGAGCGCGAAGATGCTCGCGAGCTGCGCGAGGACGAGCAACCGCGTGTTCTCGTATCTGTCCGTGAGAAGCTTCCACGCCACGGCGAGATTCTCTGCCGTAAGCGGGGTAGATGCGAGGAGGGCCGCGGGCTCCTTGAGAAGACTCATTTTAAGATAGTGGAGCTTCTCGATGTCCGTAAGCGCCCCGTTGCCTTTCACCATGGAAGTGAAAAGGTCCCGGAACGCGGGCCATTCGGCGTATGCCCCGGAAAATTTTGGTAAGCTAATTTTCGGGAGCTGCTGCGTCGGCTGCGTCGATCGTTGCACCGGCGGGTCCTCGCTGGTCAGCTGACGCATAAAGTCGAGGAGTTTGCCTTTATTCACGGCGTAAGCGTCCTCGGTAACGCCGTAGACGTCGTTCTTAAAATACGGTGCGGTTAGATCCTCCTTCGTAGCCGCGCCTTCTATCTCATCGTGCTGCGCGAGAAACGCTTCCCATTTTCGGTCGAGAATTGCAGCCTTAGTCTCTACGACACCGAGCGTGATGTTAGCTTGACCTATACGCTTCAGATTCTCCACTGCGCGAGCGATATGGCCAGACGTAACCGACTGCTTGTCGAATAATTTCTCCATCGCGACGCAGCGCTTGGAGACTCGTAAGTATTATGTGAGCGAACAGCTGTCAAGGTTTGTTTACCTAGGAGCCGCGCCGTGAGAGCGAGCGAGACACCCGAGAGCGAGAGCGAGACGTCGCTGGCGGTACCTGAGAGTCCACGAGTTACCGAACACTGACTTATACGGCAGCGAGAGCCCGGTCAGCCGCGCGCGAAGCTGGAGAGTCCGAGCAAAGGCTATCGGAGCGACGAGAGGCGCGAGACCCCTGAGAGAACGACCGAACGGCTGTAGGCTCAGAGAGCGCGTGCGATGGGACTCGAGAGCGCGAGAGAGCGCGCGAGCGGCAATGCGAGACGCGACTGTCCGAATGTCGCGAGAGCCCGCGCACACAGCCACACACGCACAAGGGTTCGAAAACTAACGGTTTTAGCGGAATCGCGACGCGGTACCCGGAACCGAATTGGCCGGTTATGCACTGCTTGAACTGCAGACGCCGCGTCACTGAGCTAGAGCCCGACACCGGCAGGCTGCGGTCCGACCATCCTCGGAGTACTGCCGATGCTGAGGACGCGCTATGAGAATCGCGGATTCCCGGTTTTCGAGAGCTCACTTCCCGAATTTCACGTTCACTAACTCCGATCCGGCTCGAAGGACCAAAAATGTGCGAGATAGCAGTATGATTGCCGGGTCGGAGGATAGGGTGCAGGTGGAATTAGCACACGTGATTTTGTCAAACAGGCTATAACATAACGTAAACTTTAATAAAACTGAGGCGATACAATTAGGTAATAATTTGCGGGTAGTGACGTGTGACGCTCTCTCCTCGTTCGCTCAGAGCCAACTGCCCGTCGAAGGGCAACGAGGGGTGGGAGAGAGCGCCGAAATGTTTAGGTGTGTGTACGTACACCGCAGAGCGAGCACCCGTGTGCGTGTCTCTGCGAGGTGAAGCTCGGAGGCCAGCAAGAAGGCCTAGCCGGCTCGTCGATTTCGACCGTTCCGCGAGAGAGTTTAAAGTCCTAGGTAACGCGATCATTCTCGTGAACACCAGACTATGGAGGATTTGCGGCTGACCAGAGGTTTCTGTAGGTTTCAAATGCCTTCCGATACCCTTGTTTTTATGAAAATGAGTACTTTGTACCACTCAATAGTTTTATCGGCTGTGCTAGTATACACGTGTACCGTACGGCGCACTGCACTCTTCCGAAATCGTTACTTTGATCTTAATTAAACGTCTAATGTAGGGTCCGATCATTTCGACTTGATGAGGATAACACAAGGATTTGCGCGTGATCGATGAAGCTTGACGTTACAATAGTGAATAGGTATGTTCCCGATCCGCATTTATCCTGCAGATTTGCCTCTATGTGTAATCGACTTGCGAGACTCTGTCAAGCAATCCTAGGCCGTTCGGACAGGAGGGATAGATTAGCGAGCAATTGTATTTACTTCTTCCAGCTTGGGCAGCTTGAAAATAAGCGGAGTTGTCCGGTGTATTGAAACCTGCGTCGTCTCCATAGTCGGGCCTGTAAATAAATTAAGGCATGCACAGCTGATCGATTAGGTATTCTGCTACCTAATATTGTTATCGCAGAGACTAAAAACTCATAGTTCTAAGTATGGTATTAGCATTTTAATCGTTCGACCGGCTGTCTTTCAAGGATCTCACAGAGTCTATTATCTATTTTTTAGGGTAAGTCGGGGTGATATGGCTATGCTTTCTAACCACTGAAAATTGGAGGTTTAACATTAATAAAACTTTAAAAAATTTCTTGTAAACCAACTCTAGAAATTTCAAACTAAAGTAATTCACACAGAACTTTCGATATTTTTGATGCGTGATTTAATTGTAGCTGTATGAATAAATATTTGCAATCGGCCGTCTAACCCGGACACTACGGGTGATATGGCCAGAGTAATAATGGTAGTCAATTTGGCCTAGAGAAGCATCGGAATCGCACAAAACATGTCTTACTATATTTTATGTTGTCTACATATACTACAGAAATACAGTAATTGCCTCCGTCAAATGTTTCAGATGCAAAACTAAAAAGAAAATTGTTTCATTGGCCACACCACACGGATATAGCCACCGCCTGCTATCCCAGGCAGTGGCCACCACTGATGTAGCCATTTCACCTGCAATATCCGGGTGACATGGCCATATTCCCCGAAAAACAATTGGCCATGGCGCCCCGAAAATAAGTGGCCATATCACCCATTTTCTCGGAAAATAGCCATTGCTTCAATTTAGGGAAGGAATAAAAAAATCGGTTTGCTACGCGCCAAGCTTTTCTTGAAAGATCCAGCTATAGTGGTCAATGTTGATTTACTAGCAAAATTATAATTTAATATATGTCCAGAGCGCTAGAAATATACCTCCAGAAACTTTTGCCTACATCGAAATAGGGATTCACCACTCGTCATGACCCTTGCACGTACAATCTTACAATTCTTTGTGCAATCGCATTGTATCCACATATACTAAAAACTGTGCAAGCGGCGGCGCAATTCGTTTATTACGTTAAAAGATATTACGGGTGGCTGTCTCACCCTGATTTACCCTAGTACCAAAAAGGTATTTTTTCCCAATAACCATGATGCCGTATTTTCAGAATAACCGTGTAATATGTTGCACCCATATATGCGATAAGATATAATTAAAGTTAATTCTGCTTCAATATTATTGTCTTACGATTCTTTGTGCAATCGCATTGTATCCACATATACTAAAAACTGTGCAAGCGGCGGCGTAATTCGTTCATTACGTTAAAAGATATTACGGGTGGCCATCTCATCCTGATTTACCCTAGTACCAAGAAGGTATTTTTGTCCCAATAACCATGATGCCGTATTTTCAGAATAACCGTGTAATATGTTGCACCCATAAATGCAATAAGATATAATTATAGTTAATTATGCTTCAATATTATTGTCTTATCTGAAGTGTACATATAAGACAAGTCAAGCAATAATACTAGTCACATAAAAGAGATATCGCAGTGTCCTGCGTCTTACGTGAGCATGGCATGAAGCAATTCCCCGACAAGCCCTTCATCCTTGAGGGGTGACTCAGCAGCCTCACATATGCTTCGCATCATGCAGTCTTTTCCGTGTCCACCCCATCTGCGCAAAAAAATGGTTTAAGCGTTTTTTATCTTCTTTTTTCTTATTACGTTGCTAGTATAAATACTGTAGTAAAATCGGCGTCATAACAACAAATGGAAATATATCGACTAGTAATAATCAGAAGGACCCACATCGATTTACATGTCTAACGGTCCGTGATACACCCTTCTATTTCTTAACAGTCGGTGTAGGCTATACTTATACACACTTGATTTTAGATTTTCATGTTAGACCATCAATATGTGTGCATAGCCGAGCATGTCTAATAATTATCATATTCGAAAGATGTAGTCATATAAATGTAGATGTAGGCATATATACCCGGGAAAAAATGATCATATCTGATCATATATGTCCATATTATAACTCCCCTACACAATAAGAAAGCTCCCGTGCGGCCCCGGTTACGCAATACCCCGAGAGCCCGGAAGATACTGACCGCCGAGGGAGGCCTAGTCTAAGAGAGCGCGAGGTGGAAGTGGCGCCATCCGACGGAATCGAGCGGCGGCTGGATCGATAGCCGAGCGTCGCGCACGCGCAGGAACCAAGGACATCGAGGATTCGGAAACACGACGGCGCAGTGCTGCGGAATCGATACAAAAGCACGCTCAAGGCCAAAGGAGAGAAAAAAGCGAGGGAAAATCGGCACACCCGATTGGACGAAAGTGACGACACTGAAAAATCGCACGGCACCAACAGGTACATCATTTACTCAGCAGGTAATGCCGGAAGTGCGTCATAAGAATACCGACCCGGCATTGGAGGGCGAGGGGAGCTCACTGTGAGGAACCAATCAATAAAAATTAACATGCAAGGATCGCACGTAGACGCGAATCCGCCAATTTTTCCAAAATCAACGAAGGGGGAGGGCAAAATCGGGTATAAAAAGGCCGTACATCAGTTAATCGAGTTTCAGTTCAACGGTCTGCCTTCCCAGCGGACAACTCTCCAGGACTAAAAGTGAAAAGTAAAAGTGAAATAAGTGAATTGAATTGAAATATTGCCAAAAAGGACTTATAAAATTCTGTGCCGAGTGAAAAATAACATAAATTTGGTGCGATTTGGACTTGTAAATTGTGTGCGATTCGGACTTATCAAAATTATACCGAATTGGAACTTATAAAAATTGTGCCGAGTTGGAACTTAGGACTTTTTGTGCCAATTTGAACTCATAACATTTGTGCGCGTCGGACTCAGAAAAACCGTGCCGAGTGTACTTATAAATGGTGAATCAAAATTGAACTTATAAAATCTGTGCCGATTTAGACTTATAATAATTGGGCCATCTAGACTGATAAAACTTTGTGCCAATTTGAAATTAGGAATTTCTAAAAACTGGACTTAACATTTTATGTGCTGTGAAGAGTCAATGAAAGATTCACGAAGTGTCAATAGACCAAGACAATTCACGTCGAAGTGTGAAAAAGGACCCATAATCAATCTCGAGGGACGTGACAGAATCAAAGTTTAACATCGAGACAACATTTTGTGCCATTCGGTTACTTTACAAAAGTGACCGGTCCGAGAAGTTACCAGTGACGGAGTGTGTTCCAGAATCTGCGCGGCTACGTGCGCTAGCTCGAGCGGCCGCTGCTCGGCAGCACCTCCCGGCCGAGTCCGGCGAGGCCGACGCACGCGCACCGGCTCTCATCCGAGGCGGCACCGGTTACGTGCCGCGTGCAACAGGTTTCGCGCTCATCGACGCCTAATGGCTGACACAGCGATGCGGGTAGATCTCACTCGGCGGTTACCTCGTGGCGTGACGAAGCAACGGGTATCTTCGCACCCGGTCGACTCACGTGAATTTCATATAATTTGACGGGCTCATCGGGATGTGCTAAACACGAACTGCTCATTCTACTCAATCTTGTTATCGTTAACTGGCACAAGCTCATGCTCGTTTTGCAGACTACTCATTATACAGTGTGTGAGAGCCGTGACATTGGTATGCGAAGGAGAGTTTAGGGTAGGGATGAGAGAGAAAGCGGACAGGTGAGAACTCCTCAGTCTGTGTACGTCGTCCGCACAATAAAGTCGTACAGAAATATAACACTGTGTTTACCTTCCAAGCCCCTCGCCCTATCCAACAACTGGCGACGAGGATGGAATTCGTATAACGTTCGATATAACGAAAGACTCTCAGTTCAGAAATTAAACGCAAATGGACTGGGAGGCGAAATCGTGGTTATTCACCTGTAAAAAAGTGCAACTGTTACAAGTGTTTAAGAAATATAACGTCACGTGCAGTGAGGACGAGGATATCGACACACTAAGAAAAAGGTTATCGGAGTATATCACATCAGTGGCAAACGAAAGCGGACCTCGGCGAGAGGTGGAAATTAACGCGGCAGTACAGCAAGGCATCACAGAAATGTCTCTGAATCTAACGGCCTTAGAGTCGTTAAAAAAAAATCAGCGTTGGACTTCATACGCAATACAACGAAAGTGTTTAATAGAACTAAGTGATGTTACAAACGAAAAAAACTAGTACAAATTTTGATCACGAAGCTATCAACAGAAGTGTTCGAGACCTTGTGCAGCCTTTGTGCACCGGATTCTCCGACGGATAGTTCCGAATTTAATTTTGAGACCTTAAGTGAAAAACTCGAGAACCATTTTCACCCAAAATCAAAGCACGCAACGCGGTTGGAATTTAAACAATGGAAAAAACTCCAAAACGAAACGATACACGATTATGCATCTGCCTTAAAAACGCTGGCAAAAAAATGCAGTTTTCCCGACAGTGACGATAGGATACGAGAACAGCTATGTGAAGGGCACATAGTTGTCAGATCGAAAACTATGTGCTTCGAGTTAGCTAAATTAGCAGACGGCACGCTGGAAAAAATGGTGAAGCTCGCGAAATCTATCAAAATCGCAGAAACTCTTACGAGAGAACGTCGCGGAACGAGCTCGCAGGGATTCGAAGAGGCTCAGCAGTCAACAAGCGGAATGTCAACAAACAATGAGGTCCACGCTATCTCGGCGGGCCTAGTACAGCCGCGTTCGAAATTCGCACCGCGATACCAAAGGCAGCAAAACTCATGTAACGATGACAGTATGAAACAAATACAGTGCAACTGCTGTGGTCGACGGGGGCATATAAAAGAAGAGTGCACGTTAGCAAAAAAATACTGTAGTGAATGTGGAGTACAAGGGCATATTTTCAAAATGTGCCAAAACAAACCGCGTTCGACGGGAGTGAAAACAATTACCGAAGAAGACAGCGAAGACGACTCTCTCGAAGATCAGTTAGCGGGAATACAATTGACCGACGCGGAAGACGACTACAGTATGATGATAATCAACGAAGTCAAGACCGTACCAAGTAACTCAACGAAAATAGAACCGTTCTTTCTAACTTTCGAGATCGACGGTAAGCCCATCTCACTTGAGATGGATACGGGCACGACCATCATTGCAATACCGTTAGATTTATTCGAAAAAAAATTTTCAATGTACGAGTTAGCGCCAAGACAAAAACTGTTGCGAAATTACGACGAATCGGAAATCAAGCTATTAGGCACAATGAAACCTAGTCAAGTTAAATATAAACAAACGATACGCGACTATCTAGAGATAGAAATAGTAGAGAAAGGGCAGGCCGTGGTCGGACGAAATTGGTTAGAATCTTTCGGCATTTGGGCGCAGATCATCGAAGCGTCAAAAGCATCGGGAGACACGATTAAAAGCGTTCAAACAGGCACGCATCATGTTGAGAAGCTGCGCCAAAGACACCCCGAGGTTTTTTCGCCCGGTTGGGGCACCTTCAAAAACGGTACGATAACTTTAAAATTAAAAGAGAACGCGAGAGCAAAATTTTGTAACCCACGAACAATCCCAATAGCTTTAGAAAAAAAAGTTGAACAAGAAATTGATCGTCTTCTCGCCGGAAAAATAATCTTTCCCGTAGAATTCAGCGGTTGTGGAACACCGGTGGTGCCGGTACAAAAAAAATATGGGAGCGTTCGTCAATGCGGGGATTCTATAACACTGAATCAAGGTTTAGAAATAGATCATTATCCTTTGCCTACCTGGCCGGAAATCTTAGCAGTATGTAAACAAGGAAAAATCTTCTCGGAGCTCGATCTACGAGAAGCATACCACCAAGCGCCTCTTGACGAAGAATCAAAACTTCTAACGACTATCTCAACCAGACGCGGTCTATTCGCGTATAACTATCTCCCATACGGCGTTAACACAGGCCTGGGAGCATTTCAAAGACGAATGCATCAAAAGCTTGCTCAGCTTCCGACAGCGTACGCTCAGAAAGTGATGATCTTTATAGATAACATTGTAATCGCGGCAGAAAATGAGACCAAAATGCTAGCCATTCTGGATGCGATATTAAGTAGTTTTAAGGAAGAAGGGCTGAAACTTAACATAGCAAAATGCAAATGGTTTCAAAAAGAAATAGTAGTCTTTGGCTTCAGAATCGATAAAGAAGAAGTACATATGCTCGAGGACAGAGTAAAGTCCATTTTAAAAGCTCCAGCGCCAGATTCATTCACAAACTTGCGTTCTTTCTTGGGAAAAGTCAACTATTATGGTGATTTTTTTTTAAATATGGCAATGCCCCTCTCGCGCAAATGTACGATGTACTGAAGCAAACAACGTGGACATGGCCTAAACAATGTTCGGAGGCATTCGAGAAAATAAGAAAACAACTATGCGTAGCACCGTTTCTTGTTCACTATCATCCGGAATGGCCAGTAATTCTTACATGTGACGCGTCACCAGTAGGATTAGGAGTGGTTCTTTCACACAAATGCGCTGACGGTCTCGAACGACCCATTGCCTTCGCAAGTAAAAAACTAGACGAATAACAACAGAAATACCATCAGTTAGATAGAAAAGGGTTAGGAATCGTATTCGGCCTTACGAAATTCTATCGATACATATTTGGACGTAAGTTCGAATTGCGAACAGACAATCAGGCATTAGGCCATATTTTCAAACCACAAGCATCAATACCGAAAATGGCGGCAAAGAGGTTGCAAAATTGGGCAATTTTTCTCAAAGCGTTGAATTACACAATCAAATACATACCAAGCAACAAAAATTGCGCAGATTTTTTATCGAGAGCGCCGATCGGCGACCCTGTCAATCTTTACGACATTCCACCCCTCGGTATCGAAACTAGCTCACTAAAATCGATCCAAGAGTCACAATCCGGGTCTATCGACTGGAAAAAAATTCAAGTAGAAACAAAAAAAGATAAAACTCTAGCAGCGGTTATGCGCTTCGCGGCACATGGTTGGCCAGAAAAAAATCCGGATGACAAAAAACTGTTGCCGTTTTACTATCGAAAAAACGAGATATCAATAGAATAAGGGAGTCTCCTCTGGGGTCAAAGGGTCGTCATACCGGAAACAACACGAGCCGTAATCTTATAATAATTACACGCTAGCCATGCCGGAATAGTCTCCATGAAACAATTGGCGCGATCTTATGTGTGGTGGCCACTGATAGACGAAAAAATCGATAAAATCACGAAAGGATGTTTGGCATGTCTCGAAAACGCGCGCTCGCCAGCAAAAACACCACTGAACCTGTGGGTCTGGCCACCCACACCAGTGTTGCCAGATCAGGGGATTTCACCCTAGATTTAGGGGTTTTTCACATGCCTCAGCGGACAAACAGGGGGAAAAATTATTTAGGGGATCTTTTAGGGGATTTTAAATTTCTGAGAATTTTGTATATATTTAGTTGCCTTCGGTACTAATTCGGTTATGTGTGAATTTTTAATTGCAAATCCTAACACCTATTAGTAAATTTGTTTGAGAATTGCCAGGATGAGATATAGCGGAACGGGGGTAAATAAATTAGCACTGCCGATGGTAACAGTGAAAATAAACTATTTATTCAGTAACAACGAAGATGTAAAAAAGCGCGCGAAAAACACTGTACAATGAGTAGACCGAAAGTGAGCGGTAATGAATAACAATGATGATACTAATGAGCCGTTCGTGTTGAGCACATCCCGATGAGCCCGTTAAATTATATTAATCGCCTGAGTCGATCGAGAGAGAACCTGCGGCTTACTGTAACGCCGCAAGGTGACCGTTGAGAACGCGAGTCGTTCCAGTATACCGACGTGTGTCGCGTAACTGACCTTACACTCGCGCTATGCTCCGGATGAGCCGAACGATATCTCGAAACCGATGATATCTAGTTCCCGTGTTGATGTACCAATAAACTGAGCAGACCCGTGAGCTGAACGATGATGAGAAACCGAACAAATCGGCGATCTACCCGAGCGCGTGGTGACCCGTGTCAGCCATTACGCGTAGATGAGCGCGAAACCTGTTGCATGCGGCACGTAACCCGTGCCGCCTCGGATGAGAGCCGGTGCGCGTGCGTCGGCGGCGCGCGTCGGCCTCGCCGGACTCGGCCGGGAGGTGCTGCCGAGCGGCGGCCGCTCGAGCAAGCGCACGTAGCCGCGTTGATTCTCGAACAAAATTATAAATAAAAAAAATTGTTTTTGTTCAAAATTATTTATTTAATACAGATAAAATTATGTAACATAAATATTGAAACGTTTCCGAAATTTTCGTCCCGCGAGTTTTCGGCTCTAATGAATTTCTACTCGCGGCTGCCGGGTTTTTAGTCCGCTGCGAAGATTTCGCGTTTAGAGGGATTCCGTCCGTCTCGTTAGAGGACTGTACGTTCGTGTACTGGACTCGATGTAGCGGAAAAAACGGGATAAGGAACGCTAATTGGTTTATTCGGGATGGCCTCAGTCGGATAACCCTTTTTTTTCTCACTCACGCCTTTCGCGCGACTCGAGTGGCTTAACCCCTCATCATCGGCCAAGGAAAAGGGGTTTCGTGATTTCTATTGTACGATAGTAGATTTACTGATTATTGCTAGCCTATACGAGCGCGTTGCTCGATCCGAGAACGACCAGGCTGTTCCTGGTCGTTCGAGAAACGCCTCTGCGACCTAGTCAATTTAATCCGAATTTTACTACCGTTAAATGGTCAGAAGGACCAGAAACAAAATTTTATGTGACTCTACGAATAAAGATTTACGCGACTGAGCTCGATGCCGTCGCGTGGAGCTCAACACTCAATTCTTCTTTTTTTTATTGAGGAGGAGAAAAAAAAATAGAACGAAACTCTCTTAAATTCGCGGTTACATGAATTTAAGAGAGCCTGACCCTGAGCTGCCCCGGATTTTATACGCGTTCAGATATCAAATCGCGGATGAATTTAAGGTTTGCGCGTCGAGATGTTTATGACGAGTAATTAGGCTTCTCTCCCGATATTCTTTTCTGTGAGCTACGGGGACGGCCGAGAAACCTGTCGGGCGGTACAGCGCACTCTTCTCTCGCTTGACTTAGAATTCGCAGGATAAAATATCCACGCTAATTCGTCCGTAAAGACAGAGAAGGATTGCATTAACGAATTAATGCAATAGCGTGTTGCAAAACGATAGGCTCCTTAGCCGTAGAAGCGAACCAATCCTCCGATCGCAATCGTCCGAGAATTGGGGCTCACGGTTGCAACTGCTAGCCTCAGCCTCCTGGTGCACTACCACGATTCTGTCGGTCTAGCAGAGGTTCCACTATAGTTCCTACCTATGACAGTATGTCGATATGCTGTGAGTAAAGCTACGAGTAGCGAGTACGTTTGAAATTTTGACTAAAGACTGCCCTGCCGTGGCCTGGTCGGCGGCTTTTATAGTTTTGTCCGCGTTATATAACGGCTGAGATGGAGGAGGAAAAGTCGTGCGATCTCACGTGGTCAATCCCTATGTAAAAGCATGGGTGACGTGGGTTTGTCGGGAAGAGTATCGTC
This sequence comes from Exephanes ischioxanthus, assembly GCA_958510785.1. NCBI lineage: Eukaryota > Metazoa > Arthropoda > Insecta > Hymenoptera > Ichneumonidae > Exephanes > Exephanes ischioxanthus. Next base: position 2,089,642 of record OY294023.1, read on the forward strand.
GATCGTCTTGTCCCACTGTTGCCAAGGTGGTCCTAGGGCCCTGATCCGTCGTTATGTAACTTTCCCCGGAGAGGTGGCACCTTACGTAACGGTGGAACGCACGAAAACACGGTGGAGGGGTTGTAGTGGCGTGGCGTGACGTCACGAGGGGGTACGCTACTCCCCGTGTCGCTTGTCGCGTCGCCCATCACTCCCGTGCCTAGTTGTGTTTTCGCGGAGCGTAGGGGCCCGGGCACTTGATACCCGTTCATGTTCTCGCGTTACAATTTCGGGTAATGGGAATAGGTAAAAACCCTCGCCGTGGATCGATGTTAATTCCCTGTTTCTTTTTATTCTTGCCTAGGATGTTTCGTCGTTGTATCGTTTTATCGGTTAATTCAGGGTTTTATCCATTTATTCCGGTTTTATCTTTTGTTCCGGTATTTTCTTTGCCGATGTTCTAGTTTAAGGGTGGTTTGCCCTGTTCACATGTCATTTGCGTGAGCAGGGGAGCTTGGCTCACGACCTTGAGCGGGGAATTCAATCGAATTGAATTAATTGCCTGGCTCTTCTTCCTACATGTCGGTAAGGTCGGTTTCCGAGCTATCGATTGCTTGCTCGATGGATTTATATTTCGGGCCAGTTCTTCGTTTTATCCCGGACGGGTAAGCCCTTACCGACGATACACGTACATGGGCCGATTCTATCGCAAGGGGCGGGGCCTCTTGCGCTACACCTGCCTTCGCTCGCAAGTGGTTAGCGCGTGTCTTCTCGCAGCTAGGCCCATACGACCAAGCAGGAGGTGGTGATTCGGGTGTCGATAACGGCGACCCCGATCGTCCCGTTACAATATATATTATGTAATATAGATTTGTACACAGAAAACGACAAGATGAACAACAATCGAAAATAAACTTTTTTCTCATTCGTCATCGGACAATGTGTCAAGGACTTTGATGTCGTCGCCGTGTCACATCTCGTAGACATGTAATATACCTTCGACCATCTTGATTGCCATTTTGTTGCGCAATTTATCTTTCACAACGTTCACGATCGAAAACGCGCGTTCGACTGCGGCGTTAGAAAATGGCAGAGACAATAATCCAAAAACAAGCTTCGGTATGTTGCCGAATCTTTGGTTTCCACGTGCATCGGTGAGCTCGTTGACCTCTACCCAAAACCGTTCGGTGCAGGCGAGATCGGCCACTTCAGCCCTGTGGAGCATATTCCACTTGTTTATAGTGGAGTCGATATCATTACACAGACTGTTCTTGAATTGGATCGTTATATTCGTGATGTCAGCTTTGACTCGTGATGACGCTAATTGCGGTGAGAACGTCGATATTTCGTTAAGAACTTTGACGTTCACCATAACGCTCTTTTGTTATTGCGACACGAGAGCGATCATAAAATCTCTACAGCGCTCTTTGACCTGCAGGACTAAATCTCGGTGAACGGTGGTAGTTAGGGCGTTAAATTCGAATCCGTAATTAACGCCATCGACGTTTATACAAAAACGTTTAAAATCGAATCCTGCCAGCTCGTAATGCGATATTTTGCTTAACTGAGCTGGGATGACGAGCCTTTGAAGCAGTGAATAGATGCAGTCATTCAAATCTCTGAACAGTTTGATCGGGTCAACGTAATCTGACTGAAATAATTTGTTCAGTCCCATGATACCTTTCAGTGTCGAAATGAGAAAGATCAGATACAACTTATTCTGAGGTGTCGGGAACATGCCATGAAGTTGAGAAGCCTAATAGAGAAGCCTCAACCCTTCCGGGGATGCGTATGACCCTTCATCCTTGGTCAGTGTGGGGGTCACAAATTGGCAAAGCTGCCCCTCGTGAAGCGAGGGGCCTAAAGGAAGTTTGATGATTTGATTTTGTTTACTCTGGGATGAATTACGGGATAGGATCAAAAGATAGGTTTTGGAGTAGAGTTCAGAAGGAAGTCTAGACTCGCCTGATTGAATTGAAGTTGCCACATGGATTAAACTGATTAGCCAATCGCACTAACCGATATTGAAGATGATAAATGAATTTAACTAGCACGCGACTGCACGCCTCGACTCTACGCTATCGTTTCACCAGTTAGCTGATTTCGGTGTGTCGGCCGCGGATCTATCCTGCCTGATAATACAGTCGCATTAGTGATAACAAAAGGATATGACGGTATCTAATTGCTCTTCTTTTATTTTGATTTTTTTTTTAATTTAATTTCTTTAATTGCATCGTACGAGCTGCAACAGCCAGACTCGTACAACTTTGTTTTATATTCTATGGGGAAATTTTAAATCTTAGAATGGTAGGGAATTCTAAGATTGAAACAGTCTCGGGCGACTGGCAAAACAAAAAAGGATTTTATTTTTCGTTTATTATTATTTTTTCTTTTTTTTTTTACGTATTCAGACAGCCCTCAAGGCGAGGTGCTGTAAGGGGCTCTACACCCAATTTTTAATTATACTCGGGGTTTTCACACGTACTACAATGTTTCCCACTATTCCCGAAAATGTGTCTCTCTGTTGAAATAGAGACACGTTAAGCAAAGCGTTATTAACCTCGGTTGCTCTTGACCTTTTCGTTTTCCGAGGGTCTATGAGTCTGTGATCTTACCTATCTTTCGAGATCAGTTTACCCTTAATCCCGGAGTGTTAATGGACGGATTCGAACCGTGTTCTTTATTTAGCCTCGTAACGCCCGATAGAAGTTTTCGCGACAAGGGTCACAGTCACAGAGATAGCTTTTTTAATCTCGTTCCATGTTTAAACTTCCAAGCACAGTGCTGGGGTTTAGCATGAAACGAGTTCCCTGACTGAAGCTACCAGTGTCCAGGTTGCACTTACTTACTAAAGGGGGGAGCTAGGCTCCTGCTCGAACGCAGAGACGATCTTTTTGGGTCGGTCTTCACGGTGCTGATGAGATCGATTTGTGAGCTCCTGCCCCTTAAATAAGCTCGGCTTTTTGGGGTTTCGAGAGAGTGGGCACATCTTCGTGGTGCCGTGTGACAAGGTCGAGAAGAAGGAGCAGATTCGGTACCCTGAGGGGCAGCCCCGAAATTTTAGGTGGGGACCTCTGGCTCGCTTCCCCTCTCGCGTTATTGTCCGGGTTATCTCGTGAGATGACTTCGCGGTTAGTGTAATTATCTTGTAGACGGGTGGGTGACAAGACCTAGACTCCGCCCATTTGCGAGGACAGTTCGACATAATCGTGACGTATGAGTGAAGGAGGGACTTCTCCGTGCCTGACCTGAAAGTTCCTCCCGCACGCTCCCATCCCCGTTCTTCTCTGTACGTCCCCTTACACTCGAGAGTAAGGTACTGTACCTTACTCTCGAGTGTACGATAAACGTCAGCGTATTCGATTTGGCCTTTCGTGCTAACGGAAAACCACGAATAGGTTTCGCGTATTATAAAATCGAGATGTTTTGGCAACACTTTACAAGCTTCCTGGGCTTCCTACAAGATGCAGCGAGTGGCAAATACATTTTATCATGACAAGATCAGTGTTCATGGTTCGCAATATCGTCGTCACCGAATGATTGACGCCTACGTTTACGCTAGCTCCATCTACCCCGTTAGCATGCTAGCTTATCCGTTTGAAGATTTTCAGTCTTTAATTGCTGCAATATCGCTGCAGTAATAGCGACATCGGTCCCAGTTGTCATTTCAATCAACCGATAAAAAGTCGTTACGATTTTCTTCTTGGACCGACTGCGACGGCGAATCATGAGGCAAATAACTTTTGTCGTGTCGATTATTGTAGATTCGTCCATAATTAACGAATAGTATGAATCTCCAATGTCCTCGAAGAGATCCTGCACGATACAGGGTGATCAAATATTTCTTATCAGAGCTGGGTATTTCGTTCTGTGCAACTTAATGTCTTGCAGAACTTGAGAATCAGCGTCAAGCTCCTTTATCGCGAGTGAGAGATGGTCGACTGCTATTACAGAAGAATGCTCGGCCACGTAGAAAGCTATCTTCAACTCCGCCGTTTTCCGTTTTTGTGAGAGAGTCACTTTCGCCAATTTATCAATCTTCGGTAGTTGGGCGATAATATTGCGATTTTTCTGACATTACACGTGTTTTTATGATGCAGCGTGTTCTAGCAATCCTTTTCCGTGCGCGGAGAGAATTGTATTGCAGAATGCACATAACGCTTTGGTCGTCTCTCCATCCGGTGAAGGTTTTAACCAATCTATAAGGGTAAAAAACGGGAACTACTTAGACTAAATGATTGTTATTGCCTACTTGCATGACAAAATTTTACTCATGTAAGTAGGCAGTGTAGTATAGCAGCAATAATTCTGACTACTATATCTTGAACTGTTCAGTCACTAAAGAATTCAAGAATTTGGGTGATATTTAATTGTTTTCATTTTTGTCCTATTCGAGGTTAGATTACCTTTGAATATTGGTTTCGACTGCTGACTTGCTACGTACTTTTGTACGTAATGCTTCATCTTTCCTTCTTTCAGCATTGCGTAATTCACTAATTACATTGCCTGAGTACTTAAAAAACAATTAAACTTTGCGACAAAATATCTAAAGACGATCTAGTAAGTTTGACGCTCCCTATGATATAATGCGGTCCTTCCCAACAAATGCGATTTTTTAAATCTAAAAAGGCAATGGTAAGTATGGTATAAGAAACGACCACCAGATTTCACAGCTTGTTTCTAGGTTATTCGCGTACGTATAGGCGAGGGCTAAAAATGTCGACGTGTAAATCGTATACCAATATCACAATATCTGCTGAGAAATCAAAGACGAAAAATAAAGAGTCAAACGGATAATAAATTAATGGTCTTTTATTATACCAAATGCTTTCACGACTGATTAAAAATATCTATAAGTGACCATCAATTGACCATCATTTTCGAAAGCGACGGTCATGAAGTTAGTTATATTGACGGTATATTGCTGAAGGTTGTTTAGGGGATTTTTAGGGGGAAATAAGATTTAGGGGGAAACCCACTAGTAATGAGCGGCCTGATGAGGAATCACAGGAACCAGCATGCGATACGCTGATTACAGATGATGCACTAATAGCATCACGACTTAGGAGCCGCGGCAATAAAGGCCCTCCAACTAACTCCAAACAAGAGAAGCCTAGGGCAAAAGCAGTCCGACAAAAAGCTAACAGACAGGAATCACCTGTCGTGATTAGAGCAAAAAATGAAATTCCGCCACAAGGAAACGCGCTCTATCAAAATTCGATGCTCGCTAATCTCGGCGACGACGAAACATTCAGTATATCCGGAGAATCGGAGGAATATGATGTTTGATGTGTAGGAACTATACGCTAAGAAGACACGCTAATCAACAAATGACCTAGTCATAAGTTCTCATTATTATCAAGAGACGCGGTAGCGACCCGACGCCAAGTACTTAAAAAAAGTTTTTAAGCGAGTTGACGAGACGCTACCAAGTATATATATTCCAAAATGCCGGAAGTGGATTCTTGCTTCTCGATTTTCTCGGAAACGAAGCACCGGATCGCAATTCTGACGACACTTTTTTCATATATATAAGACACAAGCTTTCCAACGCGCCCAGTTCCAATTATAACTTTGCGGTAGATGCTGAGATATGGGCATCGTCTCCCTCTTGAGGTCCCAAAATATTCTAAAAGTGTCCTGTCCTGTGATGTGATGTGATGTGATGTGATGTGAGTCCTTGCGTCTACTGCCCATGCGTCCGCCAGCTGACTCATCTTCCATCTCTCTCGGATGCTCGCATCAGTGCGGGACTTTCTCTCTACCCGTCTCTGTTTACCCATCTCTCTTGGATTTCGTCGTATACCGAAGCGCAGCGCACTTCGCGCTTCGGTTAATCGCTCGGCAAAACAAATTCTTTTCTATTAAGAAAATAAGTGTGATATGTGATCGCTCGGGAAAACAAATTCAGCTTTGTTAAGAAAATAAGTGTGATATGTGATATATGGGATCTTCGGTTCGTAATGAAAAAAAGGTGAATGTGTCCACTCGTATCGTGAATGAAAAATAAAAATAACTGGTGTAGAAAAATTGATTCATATTATAAAAAATAAATAAATAATAATGTGTTGGATGTGACTTTTTTTAAAGTTAATTCCTCGATCTTTTTATGACTAACGTATTTTTGAAGTTTCGTTTTAATTTGGCTTTTGTCAAAAATTGATATTTTTAAATATATTTTACAGAAAGATGGTTCTGTTTTTGAAAATGGAATCTACGCTCCGTCAGGAAAACATGAACTTATTTACCTCTGTTTGTATAGGTATCTAAACCAGGGAATAAATCTTTTACTGACGGAACTGGCAAACCATGGCCTTCGATATAAGTCCAAATAAAACAGAGCGATGATTCTGTTTTTTTTTTTAAGAATTGAAGGTTCGCAGTGAAAATTTAAATTATTTATATTTTTATATATACTTGTTGCATATAGTGGCGAAAGGCATATACAACTCCACACACAGATGCCCTAGATGCTTTGGAATTTCAGACGCACTCTGACACACTGCGTCAAAATCAAAAGTAGTCTTTATCCATTATGCGAAAGAGATAAGTTTTTTTTCAGCTACACATGATGAAAACCACCTTCTGATCCTCACGCAGCTGCCTTCAAAGGTCCAGAGCAGCAGGAGCAGGTACTCAAGGAGTCGAAGGTGCCTTTCGTCACCATAAAAGGTCACAGGAAAATGATTTGGTTTTTTTAAAATGGAATCTATGCTCCGTCAGCAAAACATGCACTTATTTACATATACCCAAACCAAGGAATGAATCTTTTCCTGACAGCGCTGGCAGTCTATTTGAGGCATTTCCCCCTGTCGATGTAAAATTGAAGGCTCGCAGCAAAAATTGATAATTTATTATATACATAATTTTAGCATATAGTGGCGAAAGGCATCGCCAGCTCCACATACAGATGCCATCGATGCTCTAGAACTTCAGAGGCACTGCGTCAGCATCAAAAGATGTCTTTATCCATCATGCGAGAGAGAGATAAGTTTTTTGTTAGCTACGCATGATAAAACCTACCTTCTGATCCTGACACAGCTGCCTTCGAAGGTCCAGAGCATCAAGAGCAACTACTCAAGGTGTCGAAGGTGCCTTTCGTCACCATAAAATGTTACACGAATATATTTTACTGGAAGATGCTTCGGTTTATTCCCAGTATGTTGGTAATAATCAATTAAACTACATGACTGGATGTCAAAAATAGATGAAATCAAAGCAAAAAATACTTTAAAAAAAAAGTAAAAAGGTACGCCAAGTACTTAAAAATTGTATGGTCGTTCAGAAAATATGTTTATAAAAAAAAACCTCTTAAAACGAAAAAATCTGCCAAAACAGATGTTTATCAAACCAGTTTCTGAACAAAAAAAATTCTTCCAAAAAGACGTTTATCAAAGCATAAAAAAAAATATATGTGTACCAAAATCTCAACAAAAAAAAATAAAAAATTGAAAAGAAATCAAATCAAACCAGCCAAGTAGTAGTACATAGAACAAAATTCTTGAAAAAATATGTTTATCAAAACAATTTTAAAAAAATACAAGATACAAAAAATCTTGACAAAAAAAAAACTTGGCGTGCCAGTTTTTTTTTCAATAGCTGTCGTACATGGTTCATTCAAATAATCGAGGGAGAGGGAAAGTAACTGTAATAACTGCAGTAACTGTAATTGTAAAAAAAACTGGCACGCCAAGTTTTTTTTCGTCAAGATGTTTTGTATCTTGTATATATTATTAAGGTGACAACAGATACCGGTGCGGTGGTCTAGTGGTTAGCGTGCTCGCCTCTAAGACCTAAGCATCGGGAGGTCGACGGTTCGATTCCCGGCTTCGTATGTTTCGACGAGAAGGGAAAAAAACATGGACGAAGACGAAGCTCCAGACATATACATCGGTCACTCGCACACGGTAATTCCAAGTGTGAGTGTCGGATGTATATAGCTGTACTCCATTGTTTTCATTCTCGGCGAGACGCGACGAAAGTCCGACGACGGGAATCGAACCTGAGACCGTATCGGCGTAGGGGACGTAGCGTACCCATCGCCCGGGACGACGAGTTTGTGTGTATCAGACTCGGCGCTCCGCAATAGCTATCCCTGGCCCGAGTGTAAGCTATCGTGCTCGGGCTTCATGGCACCGGGGTATGGTGCGTCATAACGATGCTTCTAGGTATGCCAGGCGACTAACCTAGAATACTTTGAGCCTTGCCTCCTCAACCTGGGGCTCTGAGGAGGCCGACCATGTTTCCCTAGCTTGGCTACAGATAGGGATGCTGGGGGACGGGGGACTAGGTATTGATACCCTGGCTACCGGCAATCCCAAGAAGGGGGGCACTGGGGGACGGGGGACTGACCAGGATACCCTGTGCAACCGGTAACCCCAAGAAGGGATGCTGGGGGACGGGGGACTGACCGTGATACCCTGTGTAACCAGCAATTCCTACGAAGAAAGGTGTCAAGTCGCAGAAGTAGGTTGCGATAAAAAGTCAAGAAAAGACCCGAACAACGCCTGTCGGTTGTGTTCCGCGTCTGAGGAACGCAACGTGGACAATTAAAGGCATTGCGAGTGCCCCACAAGGCCCGAGTACAATGGTCCATGACTGAGTGCTCGTATCGCTCAATACAAACAACAACAAGGTGACAACAGTTGAATATCTGCTCGGTGTAGCAATTGTACTTACTAATAGTTAATAAATTGTTCATCTTTCTGCACAGAAACAACTGTGTCCACATCCAATTTTATTTTTTATTCCTTAACACATATAAAAAATCAAATTACATGGTGGCTCCTGAATAAATATTATCAATAATCTACCATTTCTGTTTAAATATATAATAATGCCATACAATCAATTGAAGAAATGTCTATCATAATTGTGCTTGTTCCTGTGTTACTCCGTAATTTTCCCGTCATTTTCACGGTTGTGAGCGAAGTTAGTTACAGCGCTCTCACGTCTTTTTGACGAAGTTATTTTAATATCGTCATTCCTGACGGGCAGCTGGAAAACCGCAGCAGTAGCTGCCGTCTGGATCATCTAACTAAAAAATCCAACATAAAAAACAAAACACACCAGTTTTTCCTACGAAGTTGATACCCCAGTATACCCGTGAGTCTCGACCAATCGGTGAACGTGGAAAATAAGCCGAGCGCCGAAAGCATTGAGTGTCCGTACACTGGGTTTCACACAGGGGAGTTCGGGGAGTGAACCTCTCGCTTGCCGTTTCCCTTTTGTCTTTAATATTTCGTGTTATTATTTTCAGCTTGGCTTACCGAAGTTCTCTTATCGGTCACTTTGGTCATTTGACCCACGCGAGTCGGGATTTTATTTCGATGTTTGAATTCGCTGTTCCCCCGCTCGCCGCGTTATTTATAAGTCCTCTTTTTCGAATCGCGCCGAATTTTTATAAGTTCTTTTTCCGAAAACTCCGAAATTTTATAAGTTCTTTTTTTCCGACTTTTTATGATAATTCACAATTCATTTTTAGAGCACTTTCAATTTTTCTTTTCACTTGGCTTTTGCTGCTGGTGGTACTGCTGGAGTTGCCTCCGATGGTTGTTGGTAAAGTTGACTGATGATCGATGGTCAATTTGTTGTCCTTTTATATGCAAATTTTTGTCTCCTATTCGTGAAATTTGCATATTTTTCGCGGATTTGCGCCTGCGTGTTTGTTTTTTGTTGAATTAATTTTTCTATTGGTTCATTGGGGGGGGGGGGGGTGTCTCCCCTTACCTTCCATTCCCGGGTCGGTAAATCTGTGATGTATTTTCCCTTTTCCCTTTTCTCAAATCAAATTTCGATCGCGTCTTAGGTGTCGTCACTTTCACCCAATCAGCTTCGTTGATTTTCCCCCGCTTTCATTCCCGTTTGTCCTTGACCGATATTTCTTCTTCTTGCCGCGGCGCGTCGCCGGTGGTGTCTGTGCGCTCCGTGCCATCTCGCCGCGGGCGCATGCGCGGCTCGAGTATTGATTCCGTTGCCCTACAATCCCGTCCGATGGCGCCACTGGTAACGCCGCTGATAGCCCGGGCTGTCCGTCGTACGGCTCGCGCCTTCGTATATCGGGGCTCGGGGCGAGAGGGTGGGGGTTATAGTGTGTACGTGTGATCACATTGTTTCGTTCGGAAAAATAAGCTTTTTATCATAGGAAATATTTTATCAATAATAAACATTGAAGCATATTGAGGCTATCGGACGGGATAGAATCTCCTTTATGGTAAAATGACGGAATATGTCCGATGCTTGAATATGAGAAAATGTAGAGGAGGCAGAATTCATCGATCTTTGTCTCATATCGAAGCTTGCCTCCGAATCAAGCTTGCCTCCGCATTCCCTCTATGTCGGATTTACAGCGACGATTTCATTCGCAGGTAGTAAAAGGGAAGGAGTCGTTTGTTTCTCCACCAAGTAGGTAAAGGACCTTGAGAAAGGGTCGAATTGGACTTACGCGGTCGTATTTTCAGAAATACGCGGTCGTTCGGAATTATGCGGTTGGGAGAAACGTCCCACAGCGACGAACAAAAAAAAAACTTTTTCGGGCATTTTTATAACCAATATTGCAAAAATCAGTTCTACGGTATGAAATACACAAGAGGACGCATATGACGGGATTGAAAAAGCTGTATAAAGAAGAGTCACTTGAGTAAAAATCTGATGCAAAAAAATTAGCGAGCGCATAATTCTACTCATTTTTTCGCGCTGAGCACAGATCCGACAAAGTGAAGAGCGACGTTACTTTATATATATATATTATATATATATATATATATATATATATAATAGTTTTGAATAAAGTTGAAAATTAAAATTTTCATATGGCTTCCTCATAAAAGTTGAAAATTGACATTTTCATATTGCTTTCTCATAATGTTCCATTATTTGAAAAGCTTCCTCTATGAGGAAGATAAAAAAAATATAGAAAAGGTTTTCTCGTAGAAGAAACTGCGAATAATGGAACATTATAAGAAACCGATATGAAACTTTAAATTTTTTTAAAAGACGAAAATAATTTTAAGTACTTGGTATACGTTTTCTAATTATTTTCAAAAATGAATTATTATTCGCGAGATATGTAAACCGACAATAATGACGATGATGACATTCTTGTTCATTGTGACTTTATTATTATTTTCATGCACCTCTCAATCCTACTATTTTTGTAATGGATGGTCGCTTGGATCTTAATTGACTTCAATAGACAAAATCGATGTATGGTTAATTCGTTTGTACTTTCTTAATTGAAGTCAGTTCGGGAGAGTGTACCGTACACGTGAAGTGGAGAAGCTCGCACTCTTCGTATAATGGAACAAAGTCGCGCCAATGTGTATTGCATAACGTGACGGTGATAAGGACCCAATCGCGGAACGTGGCGTTCAGATCAACGGTTAAGTGCCCTCGCACTACCCGTGCGAGAAGATATGCGATACCATGGAGGACTTCTCTGACGGAGAAGCGCGATTAAAAAATAATACGTCTGGAACACCTAAATGCAAAATGATTGTAGGGCATTGGCTGGGGTGTTACATGATTAAATAATTATAAACATTGTTACAAATTCACGGTATGTAAGTTAATATTACAGATTAAGAGTCGAAGCGACTTCGTTGCTACAACGCCGCAGAGTTAGTCACATAATTAATGTATGACTGTGAAACGAAAACTCATTGGGAGAAATAACCAGCGCTTGTTATGCCTAATCGCCTATTACTCGGACATCAAATTTTGATCGTTATATTTTCAGCATATCGATATCTGCTGTCGTTTTTCACTCTCAAATGTGACAATAAAGTATGAGTTTGATTGCGCGTATTAGTGACCCCACCGAAGCGCAGGGAGAGATGCTCCCCAAGCCTTTTGTCTTAAACCGTCGATACGATCGCAAAAGCGATAAGGTTGCATACAAAAGACTATTGAATAAATCTATTAATGTGAAATATATAAAGCAATGTATTAAAGAAAAAGCCAAAGCGTGGAGAAAATAAATCTACTAGCCTCTCGAATGCCAGCTCCAACGAACGATAGAATGTTGATCTAGTGTGTTCCGACCTGCTGGTGACGTTTCGTCGTCGATGCAGTGTAGTCGTTACGGCCGTCCTTTTCCACCTCGATCTACCCTTAGCATCATCGAAGTAATTCGTGAAAAAAGTCGCGTTCTGCGGAATCGGAAATTGGAACTGAAAGTTTTGACCGAAGCCCAAAGTTCTTTCGCCAGCTATGGCAATCGGCACGGAGATACCAAATACGAGCTAGAAAGATGAATGAAAACACATATGAGTGGTACAAAAAAATTTCACGCAGATAACTATTGTATTGACGAGGACTGTCTACTGTGACGATACTATTTATACTCTTCTGCGAAGTGTAGTGTGGTACAAGAGCCATCATTCATGCCTGTATTATCTGAATATCTTGCTCAATCCCGTTACGACATGGGATAAGATATCCAGCAAGACAGTATTAAGTCCTATGAATTTTCCACGCTTAATTAATTCCCTAAAAACTGGCAACACTGGCAACACTGGCAATACTGGCAACACTGGCAACGCTAGCTACGCAGCGATGCACCAGAACACCCTTCTCACTCACTAAACTCTTTCCCCTAAAACGAACGTTTTCTTTTCCTAGGCGCGTGCTCCTATCTCTAATTTATGGCTGCGCCACTGTAACCTTAAGTCTATCCTAGTTTACTTCCACGCAACGCTACTGCTGCATGCGCTGTTAAGTATCCGCCTTCTCTTTTTCTCCACCAGCATCTTGTGACACAAGTTGCAACGCTGCTCAGCTCCTATGTCCAGCCCTTTAAACTGTCTCCATATACTTCCTAGTTTTCGCCTTTTTTCTACTCACAAAAGTAGTAGTGTACATGGCTGGGGAGAAAAAATTTTAAGTGTCATCATTCAAGTTCGATAAATAGATATTTGCTCAAATGGAAATTGCAACGGCAATCACACAGAAAATAATTTATATGAATTACAAAAGAATTGTTGAATTCTTGCAAAACGCAATGCCAAATATCAAATAGTACAAAGTTTCAGCCCGATTGCACAAATTGTGTATAATTAGGAGAATGTACATTTTTGTTCTTTTTTCAAAAAAGGAAATACTCTCAACTTTTGAATACCACCGACATATCCGCAGGCTCTCCGGAAATCGTATTTTTCGACATTTTAAACTGTTAAGTACGTTGAAAGAAAAATCTTGAATTGCATTTTTGCAAAAACATAGCTTCCTCTCCGAGAAATCAATAGAAAATCACATTATGATCATGACGATGGTTTAATGACAAAAGGATATATAAAGCGTATATAAGCAGTTCATACGTTCTGATTACTTTAATCACCTGATATAATAATGGGCTTTGTTCGAGAATCCGACGCCTCAGCTGAGTTGAGCGAGGCAGCCGGGCTGCTGTCGAGAGACAGCACCTCCCGGCCGCGCTCGGCCAAGGTCACGCGCGACGCTGACGCACGCGCGGTAGGCGAAGATGCCGTCGTGCCGTGCGCAACCGGCGTCTTCTTCCTTCTTCTTCGTAATGGCCGCGATCAAAGCACACGTGTGACCGTATCGTTCAGTTTTCGTTCGGTTATTTCTCACAGTTCAGCTCACGGTTCTGCTCATAGTTTTGGTACATCAACACGGGAACAGTTCATCTTCGGTTTCGAGATAGTGTTCGGCTCATCCAGTGGACAACGCGAGTTCTTTCTCACGGCGAGTGCCGACAGCCTTTACGCGGGAGAGACTCGCGCTATCAACAGGTGTGCGGCGCGTGGAGTCGCACATGGTTCAGCTCAGCCGGTTGTTTCGCGGATTCATAGAATTGTGACGGCTCAGCTCGGGATTTATTTCGACAATCGTTTTCGGTTCTGCTCGTTGCACAGCGTGCTGTGCAGCTGGGTGTGTAAATTGTTGTTTGGAAAATATATGTCGCATTTTCTTTATTCTACAAATTTGTGACCATCTTTATATTTTCCCTACCCGTTTCGCTATATCTCACCACGGCTATTCTCAAACAGGGTCAATTGCCCACAAAGTCAATTGATAAGTAGCATAAACAGAAAATGTAATGGAATATAAATATGGCAAAAAATAAATAAAGATTTGTTCATTATATCGGTACCATTTATTCCGACGAAAACCATTTTGCAGTTGCTATAACGACTAGGAATAGTAAGCAGCGCCGCGTACGCACAGCCGTTAACGCCTGCATGCGCGGCGGTTAACTGCAATGGATGGCAGCCGTTAACTGCAGCAGACAACAGCCGGTCGAATCAGTTCAAATTAGTACGAAGTGGGATTTGAATTGCCTAAAGCAGTTGGTTTAATAAATTTACGTTAGCCGTACGGTCGTAGATGCGATCTACAATCGGATTATTGTTTTATAATATTGACAGCGCTATCTGAATATGCGCATTTGCTTTTCTACACTACCGACTCATTTCAGCACAGAGTTGAGTGTTGGGCTTAGTTCAGAGATGGGCCAGAATAAAGTAGGGAATTAATGTGAAGTAAAATGAAATCTTTAAAATAAACAACTTAGGGGTCATTTGCAGCGCGGACTCTATGCATATCAATTCAAATTGCACACTAATCAAATAATTGCTTGAATTGAGATCTAAAAGAAATCGTGGCCGAATGTAAATCGCTGTCTAGTGAAATTGCTGCAAATATAGCAAAGTCACTACGACTTCTCAAAAACATAAGCTCACTCATAAATTGCACTGCATTTCGAAAATCCCAATTATTTTAAATTCTGCCTTTTCGAGAAAGCTGTATAGGACCGTTTTTTTGTTATAAAATGGAATTACAACTTTTTTAAGGGCAAATTTAATTACTTTTCGAATGGCGTTAATTTTAACCAGATCGATTAATAATTGTGTTTTTAAGAGGGAATAACGTGAGGGCCTGCAAAAATCAGCATAGGGATAACGTCGAGAAGTCGTTGTGACGAGAGGATTCCTCGTAGCCGAGATCCAGGTGCGTTTCAAATGGGCCATGCCGTTTATCGACATTCGAGTCCATCGTATTAATCTCTCGAAAGGTCTCTTGGTATTTCCGGCTAGGAGCAACCCTCTCGTCAATGCACGCGTCGGGAGGGTGGCTCGGCAACCCCCACGTAGATTACTTTGAAAGTCTTGATCCTACGTCAACGACGAAGAGGAACATTTTTAACCGGAAAAATGCATGGAATCGAACTATACCAGTGAAATTTTTATTTGTTGTTCCTTGTATTTGTTAGACAAATAAACAATGGTTATTTCGAACACCGATTGGTTTTCTGCGTTGAGATCCATCTCTCTATTTTAATTGCATCGTTTTAAGAAGAAAAGGTCGTGCTCATTCAAAATAGGACAAGGTTTTTTTCACCGATTCCCGTTGATCTCGGTCTGATTTCGAAAAACTAAAAAAGTATATTCGAGTAAATTTAATTACTTTTTAAATAGCGCTGGTTTCATCGAGATAGGTTGAAAATTCTCCCCGTGCACGAGGATCCCGTAAATGGTTGCAAAAAGAGGATATGCGATGACCACGGACAGTCACATACGCAGGTAAAATATCGTGCAATGTCTTATGCCAAGCGAAATGCAGCGGCGTGCAGTTTACACTCCTAACGTGTCTCGATCGGATAATCCCGGGGAAGTTGTGCACCTTGGAAGCCAAGGTGAATTTTTGGGAGTTACTCGAAAATGCTCTGACCGATCTGGTTGAAATTTTTCGTTTAGTCATTTTCATAGTGCCTTACGATATGGTGAAGCGTCCGCGGCAACAAAAACGCGTACTAAAACAGGATTTCGGCTTTTAGTCGTAGTCCCGTGCGCCGAGCAATATCAATTTCTTTAGAAAGCATGCCGCGATCTCGCGAGGATTTCGCGCTCTTGAAATACATTACTTTTCCTCGCTTTACCGATTCATCGATGAGCTAGTCATTTTACAAAAACAAAAAAATAGGGTGCGAGGGCGGGTTTCCGTTTCGACCCCCCTCCCCATGCTTCGCTACCATTTGAAACCATTTGATTAATTTGTAATTCGGGGAGTAGGCGCTGTACGAGTTACGAAACGATAAGCTCGAAGGATTTCGATCTCGCGCACGTGAAAAAAAATCGATCTTGTTTCCACGCCGGTACGCTTTACTAGCCCACGAAAAACCGTTTATTTAATTCGTAATTTGCGCGATAGATTCAAATTAAAGCAAATTCATTGGATCTGTTACGTCTGAGGTAGAGCATGGCTCGTTCTCAGACGTGGCACGCAAATATTTAATTATTTACGCGGGCCGCTTTGCTCCGTCCCGTACGGGCCCGGTCCACAAGTACCTAGTTAAGGGAAGAGACAAAAAGGGTTCCCGTGCAAAAATGAAAGATAAAGTAGTTAAGGGATACTCAAAATAGATATATTGCTAAAACTTAATACACAGTAAAGATTGTCCTAGGCTCGCCTCTCATCCATCCATACTACGTACTCACTCTTACAGTTGAACGGCGGCGGCTTGCCCGACGGGGGTTCTTAGACCTTACTTCTAACACTAACTTAGATTTCCCGAACACGGGTCGTAGCACTTATTGGTCTCTAAATTGTCCTTGAACACCCTTTCGGGTGGTAAAATAAGGTTATAATAAGATGAAACAAAATCGATGAGTTTATATTAATAAAACCAAATAATAATGAGTTGCACAATCCGGTTTATGCCGCTACGGAACACACTCGGAGTTACTACCGCGACCTCTCTGCACTCTATCTTTGAGGCTAAATCGCGTGGTTCACTCTCCAGATTCACAGACCTGCGCGAGCTACGAATTGCGGAGATCTTCCAGACCAATCTATCTTTGATCGTTGCTGTCGGGAGACTGCCTTCCCTGCGGCCTTCGAGGATCCTCCAACGCCCGCAGCGAAGTCCAGTTTCCGCAATTCAGCGATCGCAGGGTGTGAGTTTCCCCGGCACGCACAGCGATTCAAAATCGCTGCGCGTGTCGCGAACTTTGGACCCGCTGATCCGCAAAAACCCAAGCTCGGCCGCGACACTTAATATTATAAGTAACAATATCTTTATCGGGCGATGCTGAGGATGCACCGCGCGAGCACACCCGAGGTGTGGAATCACACCGCGGGTGAGCTCAGCGGCGCAACCCAACACTCGGCGTATCACGTCGCGATCCCGAGACATTCATGAAAATGGCACGAAATCGGGACGTAACAGGATCGACTGAATTTGTATGCATACCTGTGAAAAAATGCGAGCTTATTGTAATTTCTGCACGATTCACGAGCCCCTTAAAACCTATAAATTAATTTCCAACTTTAGCGATAGACAATGTGCTTTTTGCCACCCAATACGGCTGAATTATTTTGTTAGTGTTAACATGAAAAAAAATACGATAGCAGTTCCACTTGCGTACGCTCTGTTCGGTAAAGACATTGTATCATGTAACGCATTTCGCAAGCTCGAAATAAACTAACTCCAGCTTGTGCTCTTTGTCAAACGATTTAAAAAAATTAATAACAAACGCAATATTTTTTCCAACCGGCCAATATTTTTGGTGGCCCTGAAAAAGGGCATTTGCATCGTTGAATATTCAATTGTCCCACCTCGACCTCGGGTTATGGCTATGCAGCGGCGAGCCATACTCAACAGTATGGCGGCAATCTGTTCCGGCGAAATTTGGAGTCATTCTTCTCTTGTTGCGATTTCGAGTTCGTCGAGCATTTTCAGCACAGGTCTTCGATCCCAAATCCTTCTTTTCAGAAGAGCCCACTCATTCTCGATCGGATTTACATCCCAATTATTCGCTGGCCACACGTTGCGGTTGATGCCATGCTCCTCGAGAAATGTGTTGACTATTCTGGCTCGATAAGCCACGGCATATCGTCGACCAAGACGAATTCTTCTCCAATTCGTGAGCAATCGATTTATTACGGAACGATTTGTCCCGATAATTTTAGCAATATCTCGTTGCGTCCGTCCCTCAGCCGATAAGGGTATCGCATCCATATCCACGTTCGATAATCGTGCCATTGAAAATTTTTCTTCTTAACGAAGGGAGGAAGTTTTGTCAGACACGAAAATAAGAGTTGAATGCCGCAGTTAAATGGCAGTTCAACGGCACGATTATGGAACGTGGATAGTACCATCGATTATGGAGCTTACGATTTCCTTATCGGAAGAAGAACGGATGCTGCTAGAGATCGCCAAAATTATCCGCTCGAATCGTTAAATAATAAATCGATTGCTTGTAAGGAACGAAGAGACTAGCAGCCGAGCATATCGACGTGGAGGCCGACAGTGGGCTACAACGCTTCGAGAAGATCGGACACTGGCTCAAGAAGCTCAAAAAACACCGTGAGTGACTACTGGCGAGTCAAGGGATGTTATCCCACGGCATCTCGAAACACACGGTCCATTGACAACTGAAAGGATACTAAATAAGATCCCGGCGCCTAGTTATCAAGCCTGTGCTCACAGCACGCCATATACTTGCGAGGCTACGGTACGCTAGAAGCACGAAAATTGGACTCGTCAACAGTGAAAAATGTGTATACACGAATGAGTCTAAAATACAGCTTCACAGCAACAGCGGCAACAAACAAGTGTAGCGACGACAGGAAGAATGGATGGATGAGAAGAACGTCGACCACGCGCGAACGTTTGTCGCAGGCTCGATCACGGTACGAGGTGAAATCATATCGACACCGGAACGACGGGGCGGTATTTACATCGTTCAAGTCCTTCGTGCAGTCATTCCGGAGGTTGAACGAATTGGCGAAAACTTCATATTGGTCGACGATAATGTCCCTGCTCACCGTGCCAAGATCGTGAACGCGTTTAACGAGGAGCATGGGATTAACCGCAATGTGTGGCTAGCGAACAGTCCGGATGGAAATCTGATTGAGAACGGATGGACTGTATCGAAAAAAAGAATTTGACATCGACTATCCGCAGTGAGAACGCTCGATCAACTTGAAATTGCAGCGAGAGGAGGATGGCTCTGAATTCCACAGAAGCAGATCGTCGCGACAGTGTCGAGAATGACTCGTCGCTACTAGGTCATAACCCGAGCTCGAGGTGGAACAATAGAATATTAAACCACGGTACTCCAAACGGCCCTTTCAGGGCCGCAAAAAACATTGGACGTTCGAATGATTGCGTTTGTTATTAATAACAAAATTTTATTTGACAACGAGCACAAACTCAAGTTATTTTATTTCTAACTTGCGAAATGCCTTACTTAATACAATTTCTTTACCGAACAAAGAGCACACAGGTGGAACTGCTATTGGATTTTTTTCATGTTGACACTAAAAGAATGATAAAATCTTATTGGACAGCAAAAAGCAAAGTGTCTATCGCGAAAATTGCAAATTAATTAATAAATATTAAGGGGCTTGCGAATCGTGCCAAGGTAACGACGAGTTGGCATTTTTTTCACAGGTGCGATCCAAATTGAATCGATCCTATAGATTCGCAACCCATCGCACCAAGATCCGCGGAAATTGGCGAAAAATACTTTATCCCACTTCAAATGAGCACAAACTTTTCTTCTTAAAATGATGCGATTAAAGTAGAGAGATTTATCTCGTCGTAAAAAACTTATTGTTGTTCAAAATAACTATTGTTTATATTTGTTTAAAAAAAGCAAGGAACAAAAATTAAAATTGTACCGGTATGGTTCGATTCCATAAATTTTTCCGGGTAAAAGAGGTCCTCTTCATCTTTGACGTAGGATCAAGACTTTCCATGTAATCCAAATGGGAGTCACAGAGCCACCCTCTCGAAGCGTACATCGAAGAAAGGGTTGCTCCTAGCCGGAAATACGAGGAGACCTTTTTCTCTCAAAACGATGCAATTGAAGCAAAGAGATGAATCTCGACGCAAAAAACTTATAAGTGTTCGAAATAACCATTGTTTATTTGCTTAACAAAAGCAAGGAACAACAAATAAAAATTTTACTGGTATGGTTCGATTCCATACATTTTTCCGGGTGATAAAGTTTCTCTTCATCTTTGACGTAGAATCGAGACTTTCAAAGTAATCTACGTGGGGGTTGCCGAGCCACCCTCCCGACGCCTGCATCGAAGAAAGGGTTGCTCCTAGCCGCTAATACTAAGAGACCTTTTCCTCTTAAAATCATGCAATTACAGCAGCAAGATGGATCTCGACTTTAAAAACTAATTGTTGTTCGAAATAACTATTGTTTATTTATCTAGAAAAAACAAGAAGCAAAAAATTAAAATTTCATCTGCGTGGTTCGATTTCTTACATTTTTCCGCATAAAAAAGTTTTTCTTCATCTTTGCCGTGGGAGAAAGAATTTCAAGATTATCTGAATGGCAGTTGAAGAGTCACCGTCTCGGCGCACGTAACGACGAAAAGGTTGCTCCTAGATGGAAAAACCACGAGATCTTTTCGTCTTGAAACGGTGCAATTAAGGCAGGAAGATGTATCCCGAAACAAAAAACTAATTGGTGTTCGAAATAACAACTATCTATTTGTTTAAAAAATCCAGAGAAGAAAAATACAAATTTCATTAACATGGTTCGATTCGACAACTTGTCTCGAGTAAAAAAGTTTGTTTTCATCTCCGCCCTAAGAGCAAGACTTTCGAAGTTATCTGCGTGGGAGCCACCCTGTTGATGCGTGTATTGATGAAAGTGTCTTGCCCAATAGTACTAGAGGATATTTCTTCCTCCGAATGATACACAGGGTACAAAAAAAAAAAATTTAGAATGAACATGCTATAATTATGTTCATGCTGAAATTAATAAAACTTTCTAAAATTAATAATACTTTCTGAAATTATTATAATTTCAGATGATTTCAGATGATTTCAGAATAACATGTTTTGTTGATATTCATAAATAAAAAAAAATATAATTTTATAGGGTTTGCACTATGGTTCTTACATTTGTTGCTTTATTTTGAGTCGAAAAGGTGCTGTGCCTCTTGTCATACAGCCAAAAATTTCATCGATATCAACAATCAAATTGCATAATTGTTTGTGTGCTAGCCAAAACTAACAAAGGACTATTGTTCCTCCGGATGATGCAAGAATATGGGGGGAATATTTGCAGTTTGGAAAAATAAACTTTTAGTATAATTTGATGTTAATGTTTCATAAATAAAAATTCATAATTTTGCTTTGGTACTTTTTACCTACATTTCTTGCATAATTTTGAGTCCAAAAAGTCGTCGATATTTTGATCAACTTTCATCGATATCAACTTATTTGTGTCAACATTTTCATACAATTCCATTTCACTCGATATTCAGATCTCGTGGCATTGACCAAAAATAGCATCGCACCTGATCTTTCATAAGAAGAATACGACTTCACTCCGTGGTCGAGTGCGATCGAGTACCTGCTGAAAAGGGATTGCTCGATCAGGCTCACACCAGGTGACACCGCAGCGCCTAGCTGTAAAAACGAATCGTTGGTAACTTAGTTTGTAACAATATTTTCATGTATACCGGGACGAGAGCGTGGATCAAGGAGAGCGTCGGGCCTGAAGGTTGAGTTGGAGACGGATTTCTGGGAAGGAGGTCGACGAGCATCGGGTCAGTAAGCCTACCTCCCGGCTGTTGGAGTCGAGAACGCCGGGACGATGGGCCGAAAACATCGCTGATTTACCGCCAGCCTCGCAGCAGATGACAGAACATCATGGCTTGTCCCGTACAGCTGACCGGAGTCTCGGGTTGTAGCGGGAAGAAGATTTGCCTGGAGTCTCTAGGCAGGGGGGAATTGAGTACTTCTGCGGAACTCTGCATTACCGGCGTGCGAGGAAGATGTTCGGTCACGCGGAGAATCGATGCGCGGGTCGATAGATTGAGCGTTGCGAAGATGTCGGAAAGGGCCGAGTACGGGCCGGAAGCGTCCGAATTGGCGTGGCTATTGGCAGGGGGTTAGGTAGGCGGGGTAACGAGAGCGATCGCGCGTCGATACTCGAGACACTTCTCCGTTGTGAGTCCGAGCGAGCGGATCGATCGTTGGAACCGAAGTCCCACATGGAAAAAAAGTGTATTTGGAGTATATTGAAAAATACATTTAAAATATAGAAAATATATTTTGTTCCAAAAGTTACGTATGTCGAATATATTTTGAATTGTACGTCAATTATATACCAAGTATATAACAAAATATATTCGAGATGTATGATTATTACTTTCAAACTGTACAATGAATGTAGATTCCATACATTTTTCGATGTACCTATAAATATATTCGAATGTATGATGCCAAATACATTAAAAGTATATGAGAAATATATTCCACATATATTGTAAATGTGAGTTTCATATAATCGAAGTATACCTGGTACATATATGAAATATATATAATTTACTTTTCGGAATATATTCCGAGTATACGTGCAATATATACTTGGAATATATGTTTGATACACTTTGGAGAATACCTAAAATGTATGTTTCATATACTTTGGGGTAACGGATTTTTAACTGTTAACTTATTCATAATCTGACAATATGTATAATTAATCAAGGACAGTTAATTGACTGTCTACTCATAGTAGAAAATAATTATGGACCATAGTAGACTTACAAATGTGCCTCACTGTATACGAATATAAAAAACGCTTTGGGCCCTGTGCATACGTTCATAAACCTTATTATTATCGCTATTCGGATCGAAAAAAATCATTGTCGATACAATATAATTAATCGAGGTATTGAATTACCCGGGGTACAATAATGACATCGAGCCTTTAACATTAACATTAACAATTAAATTAACATTAATGTATATGCGTCTAACATAGGGCCATCACATGCCTATGACGCTTTAAGTTTCAAATTAAAATTAAAACTTTCCAAGATCTGGATAGCCGAGTTGGTTAAGGCACAACGGTCGTACTGTTACGACCCAGGGTCGACGGTTCGATCCCCTGCGAGTGACAAAATTATCAGCGTTTTTCCGGGATATTCTTGTGTCTGTCGATAGACTAAGTTCATATATATAATTAAACGTGAAAATCACTTAATTTTCAAATTTTTTAGCTGAGATTCAATACGTAGGACATACTTAGGATATATGACACTTTTATCTAACTTATGTCCGGAATACATCTGGAGCTGCATTTGACATAAACGTAGAATATACAATATATATACCTAAATTATATATTGAATATATGTTTCGAATACACTTTTTGTTCCAAAAAGTACGTACGGCGAATACATTTTGAATATATTTCTGATACAACTAGTGTACACTTTGAATATATTGGAAATACATGCACATATACCGCAAATATATTCGACATATATTATTAATACATCGAAAAATGTATTTTTCGATATACTTTATTTCCATGTGGGGTTGCCGGGAATTTTCCCAAGGAAAAGAAGGAAGGAGGGAAGGAAGACGGAATTGACCATAAGATCTGGCTTGTTTGAGGGTGACGATATTTCCACGACTCGTTCCGGTGAGCTTTTTGTCCAAGGGACTTTCTGTGTAAAGTGACAGCTAAGAATATTGCGCATTTTGCAACCCCGTGTGTGGGAAGAATTATTTGTATACCGACAGCGTGCTTCGTTCGGCTGTGCCGGAGAGATCGGGACCGCCGTGTTTCGGCAAGTGTCTGTGACGTCGTGTACGGGTTCCGTTTTGTTTGACGCTGCGTGGACGGCCCGAGAAATCGTATGTGGTCTTCCTCGAAGCCGCCGGGAGTTTATGGAAATTCAGTCGAGTAGAAGCGTTTCATAAGTTCTTTGTGATACCGGGAGGGATTTCTGTGTTGCCTTGGAAAATTTTCACGGGGAAGTGTAATAAACGACGCGTCGTCGTTTGCGGAGGCTTCGAGCGCGTGGCCAAGGGTGCGAGTGCTTACTTTCTACCGCGGATACGGGTTGGGTGTGTGGAATGAAATTCGCCGCGTTTATTCGGGCGGAGTGAATGAGAGCGCGGGCGGATTGTGCCGCGTTGGATGGGTGTGTTGTAATTGTTCAAGGCCACGCGTGAGTTGACGCGAAGATCCGGGAGAACGCGGCCGGGTGTGTGCGTGTGTGTGGATGCGTGAGAGTGTGTTGAAGCGAGCGAATCCCGGACACCGGGCGATTATTGCTGTATCAAATTTGTAATTCTTTTTGAATCTGCGGGACGAGGGTTTTACTCCGGGTTCTCCGGTTTTTCCCCTCAGTAGTTGGTTAATTGCATTCAATAAATACTGAAGTTTTGGTTCCCGTATTCTAGGGTATTCTATTGTGTTTGCGTGTGTGTGTCGTGAGATTAACCGAACGGTTGGTCGCTTATCCAGCCACTCTGCCCTCGAGACGGCCACAGTCTAGGCGGGACTGGTCGGGTTCTCTCCCGGTGCATCCTGATGCGCCTGGCACCCATTTCTTCGGGAAAAATAAAAAGGGAGGAGAATTCGGGTTCGTGGTAGGCGATTTCCGATTCGAAGGAAAGCGTGCTACAAAAATTGGCGCCCAACGTGGGGCCCGATTGGCCGTTCGGATTTCACGGAGATAAAATTTAAAAAAAATATATAGAGAAAATAGGAAAAAATAGATAAAATAGAACAAAATAAATTCGTCGTCGTTGGGATTTTTGCACGAAATCGTATTCGATTCCGTTGTGCGAGAGCGCCGGCGACCGGGACTTCGCCCTTCGAGCGTGAATGTGTGCTATAGCGGTGGCCGAGCGTGCTATGTTTACGTTTCCGGACGCGCTGGAGTGAGGTGTTGTTGTCGTCGACGGACCGAGTTTGACGAGATTCCTCGGCCTCTGTTCGAGTTAAGGAAGCGAACATTTTACCATTGTAAGCGAAATATTATTTCAGAATTTCAGATTTGCTTTCGGCGGGCCTTGGGCGCGTGACGTCAGCGGGCTGTCGCTGTCTCTCTCTCTCGGGGTGCTCACGAGTCGCGGCCTACAGTGCGCGCTCGTGTGAGCTTACCGGAGTTGGGTTTTTTTTTACATCCTACGGGATTTATTCGGGATTTCCGTTATTTCACGGGGTTTTGCATTAGTTTAGTTTCACTAATTTCTTTTCATTATAGTTTGACTTTCCATTATTTTTTTATGTCGGGGACTTAAAAAAAAAAGAAAAAAAAATAATTTCTATTTCACCATTTGACTGCCGCATTTAGTATTGGACTTTCGGGGTTGGGATTAGCGTAGATCGGTGATTTTATTTGTGACTTTTTATTTTATTTTTGGACCATTGGATTTTTTGACTCTTATTTTATTTGGGTTTCTCGGCATTGACCATTGGGGTTTTATTTATGTTTCGGGGACTCTTCTGATTATTTTACTTGGGGACTTTCGAGAGTTTATGGATTTCATTTTATTTTTATTATATTCAATTTTGGCTCATCCCGCTTCGGGTTTCCTTTATTTTCGAAAAGACAGAGGGAGCGGAGTTCAACGTGCGCTGCCGGACCGTCGGTGGTTTAGTGGCCATCGGCCGCATTATACCCTTGTGCTTTATTATAGTATTACTTATATTAATTATAATTATCGTTCGTCCCGGGATCGAGTTTTGTGTTTTTTGTGTTTTTCCCCGCTCGTCCCGGCGAACTCGTTTATGTCTGTGCTTGGGTTTTGTTTCTGTGTGTCCCTCTGTGGATTCGCAAGATATTTCGGAATAACGGGTGTTTTTTTTTGTTTATTATCAGGATTAGTCTGTTTTTCGCGCATCGGTTGACGATTTTCTCCGGAGGTGCGTAGGCTTTCTCCTCGGTCGAACCGTACACCGTCCGGTCGGGAGGGGGAGGGAATATCCGCGACTCCGGGACGCGATTAATTAAAGTTACCGACGATTGATTAACCTACAACTACCGACATGACGAACCGCATGACTTTGGAGGAGTTGGTGGCACTGTCGGACGACGAAATTAAGGCCGACTTGACCTTAAGGGGTTTACCTGCAGAGGGTCCCCGCGAGGTGCTGCGGGAACGGCTTTATTTTTCGGCTCGGATGGGGCCCAACGATACGGAGACTACCAACTTGATTACGGTGGCTGACCTGACCTCCGCGCTGGGGAGTCGGGAGGGAGCCGTCGGGAATGTGAACGCGAACCAGCCGGGGGTTGCGAATGCCGAGATCGGGGGACAGCCAAGGCATCACTCTTCGCCGAACGCGTCGGGATCCCGATACCACGCTCCGGGGATGACAGCGTATGATATCCTGCGCAAGTGGGATGTTAAGTTCACGGGAGCGAAGGAAGAGGAGATCGACGCGTTTCTGACGCAGATTGAGGATGGCCGGAAGCTGGTGTCGATTAGTGATAGCGATTTATTAAACTGCGTCCCGCTATTTCTTTCCGGTTTGGCTTATCACTGGTTTAAGATAGAGCGACCGAAATGGTCTACATGGAAGTCGTGTACCGAGGCGATGCTTCGTCGGTTCGGGGATCCGGATTTTCAATGGACCCTTCGCGAGGAGATTCGGGCGCGTACTCAGGGCAACGACGAACCGGTTACCGATTTTGTAACATGTATGCGCAATCTTTTTGTGCGCGCTGTCCCGCCAATTTCCGAGGAAGAACAGCTGAATATCGTGCACCGGAGTACGCTGCCTCGGTTGCAGGTCGCGATTTTACGGACGGAGGTTCGGTCGTTGGAGAGCCTGGAGACACTCGCGTTTCCGGGCGGCTATGGATTCTCATGCGCCTCCTGCGCTGGAGAGATCGTTATTGCCGCGATTCGCATATCACGCGAGTCAGCCTCCGCGAAGGCAAGTTTCGTTTGGCGGAGCACATGCGATCGGGGATTTCCCTACCGGAACATCTCAAGGGAGGGAGAGCACTCCTAAGGGGAGGTTGGCTACCTTTGAATTGGCGATGGCTGCGTTCACCGCGAGTTTGCGGGGTAATATTCCGGATAACCGGGCTGCGGCCGGTGTAACGGCTCCAGCCTCTTATTACCTTTCACCAACGCAGCGGTGTTACTTTTCCGCTGCGTTTAATACGCAGAAGCCCTCCCGGGTTATCTGCATCCGGCCGCACGGCTTAGAGCCGTGAGACGGGCCTTATCGCGGGCGTCGCGACACTCTGTCGCGACTTTGTCCCTTTGTGAAGCGCGCGTCAGGCCCTCGGCTTCACGCCCGCTTCACATCAGTCCAGCTCGAGCTGCCAAGCGGTACACTCTCCGTTACTCTCGTATCAAAACATTACCCTTTCCGCTGCGACTAATAAACTAGTGACAAACATATATCACCTCGAACAATCATCTATACCCGCATTGCCATTCTATGACATGGTGTCAGAGTGGGCGTTCCATTTAAACACGGCCCACACAAAATAAAAAAAAAAACCTTTAAATTCTTTTTTGAAAAGAATAAAATAAAATTTTCCTCGACCGAACTAGGTGCTCGAGCGGAGCTCGCACCCAAACCGAAAATACAGTGAAAAAAAAAAAACAAACAGTGAAAACGTAATAAAAAAGTGATATAAAGTGAAAAAAAAAAAAAAAACAATACAGTGGAAAAAAAATATAGTGCCAAGACACTTAATAAATAATAATCAATTTAGACATTAAATACATACATACAAAGACATTTATTACATAAATACTTAATAATAATAATAATAATAAAAGAAAAAAAAAAGTGCAAAAAAAAAAGAAAAGAAAAGACAATAAAATTCGTGTAAGTGTCGAGTGAACAGCCGCCTTTACCAACGTCGAGCCGTCATCGACCGCGGCATCGATCCGCCGCACCGACGCGACCCGTCCTACCAACCGACATACCACCCAGCTCCAAAAAAGGGTTTAGGAAGGAAGGAAGGAAGAAACGAGAAAAAAAAAAGGAAAAACCCGAAGAGGAGAATTTATAATATATGCGAGTGTTGCTCGCAATCCTCGTGGCAACGTAAGTACCCATCATTTTACTTATTTTAAGTGTTTTTTTTTCTACCTGTCATATATATAAAAAAAAA